>JZSA01004807.1:0-80860 GCA_000956155.1 Cotesia vestalis | reverse complement strand
AAAAAAATTGTTGTATTAGACTGGATAGCCAATTAACTGAAAAATCTAAAAAGACTTTAAAAAAATGTATTAAATTGTTTGCGGTATTGATAAATCAATTTTTTGAGTAAGTTTAAATATTTTTTTTTTCAAAAATTTACTCAAAAATGATTTTGATCGAACTTTAAAATTTAAAGAAAATTTTTATTTTTTTTTTTTACAATTAATTTAAGTTCAAATTTTAATTCGACTGTTACAAAGTTAACAGAGGCTTCAAAATAATTTTTTAAAGTTTTTAAAAAAATAATTTTATATTTTTTTTACTATTGAACTACTACTCTTATGGAAAAGATTTTATCAAAAATATATATTGAAATATAAAACAGTAAGAAAATAAAAATTAAAAACTTATAACTGTTAAAATCACAAATGCGGTATTTTGGCAATTTAATCTCCTATAGCTTAAATGACCCCTAACTTTGCGGTACAAAGTAATTAAAGCTACCAAGTATATAACTACATCAAAGCCTCTATAAACGTAGTGCTAATGCATACCTACAAAAATTTTAATACTTTGAAGCATTTAAAACATAAATTCTTCGATCTTTTAAAATTCGTTACTGAAAAGGAAAAACCATAACGCGTTTATGGTCACGTTTTTTTTTTTTTTTTCAACATACGTTTCTTAATTAAATTATTAATCGCACGTACAGATTAACCCAGTTATAATGTAGGTCAAAGTCACCGAATAAAGTACATTAAATTAAACTAATTGTTATTTTATTTAAATTCATCAAAACTTACCAGAAAACAAATTTATTATCATTGATTCTCTTCAAGAGCACAATGTTCGGGAAAGTGCAATTAAAAATCTCGTTAGATAGATCTATTAATAGAAGTGTTAGAAAAAACCAACAGGAAAGGGGGAAGAAAAAAATCTTATAAAAATAACTAGAGTTGATGCTTCAAAGGATTAAATGACTGCAATACAAAATATAAACTTTTATATATACATATTGTATATATATGTATATATAATGTCAAGTATGCAGTTTATATTTTTTTCCAATAATCTAACGTGGAAATATTAAACTGCATGGCTGACTTGTTCACGGTCGTTACTATAAATAACGAATCAATTTATATTGGGCATTCTATTTATTTCTTTGGTGATCAACAATTATCAATAAAAAATTTGAATAACGATAATAGATTAAAAACGATTACAAGTATATAATAGATATGATTGGTTGATAAAAGTAAAGTATGACTCAAAGCTTATTTCGGATATGTTGTCGACTATAATTCCATTTATTTATTGGATTAATTTGTTTGAATTTTTTTTTTTGAATCAATTTCATTTTTTTTTCAGTGAACAAATAGCGTTACTTAAATTTAATACAATTTACTTTGATCTATTCGACCAATTTTTTAAACCTTTGGGTCAAGAAAATTTTACCCATAAAAGTATTTTTTTTCAGTGTGATATCTTGAATGAATATTACAGGAAAAAATTTTTCGGGTGAACTATTGTTTATATTTTTTAACAAAGAATTTTTTTTTCTTAATTCTAGACTTTTTTTCTAAAAAATTACACTGAAAAAAAAAAATAGTATCATTAAGAAAATTTTCTTGGTCCAAGAGTATATATTCTTAATAATTATTAAAAATATATTTTACTTAATTCATTACGATGTTACTATTGTAATTTTCGACCGATTTTTTTTTCCGGGAATATTTTCCTTGAAGCAAGAAATTTCTTTTTCGCATTGCAAGTAATTATAAGACATAAATAAAAACTAGAAAAACAATTTACAATGTATAGAATTTATCGATCAACAATCGTATCATTACTGATAAGCAAACTAATGTAAATAAACGTGACCCTGATGTTAATAATAACGTAAATACGTTGCAGACTAAAAAAGCTTGAAATCATAGTTTACTTCTATTAAACAATAATAATCGTTATTAATAATTACAATAAAATATAAAAAAAAATAATGAATATTTTTGACGCAGTTCGAGCATGTCGCCCAGGAAAGTCAGTTATTATGACGGAGGCTGAAGTACGTGGTCTATGCCTAAAAAGCCGTGAGATATTTTTACAACAGCCGATCCTATTGGAATTAGAAGCACCACTAAAAATATGTGGTGATATACATGGACAGTACACAGATTTATTGCGCCTGTTTGAATATGGGGGTTTTCCGCCCGAATCAAATTATCTATTTTTGGGTGATTATGTCGACAGAGGTAAACAGTCACTCGAAACAATATGTTTGTTACTGGCATACAAAATAAAGTATCCTGAAAATTTTTTTTTACTACGCGGTAATCACGAATGTGCTAGTATAAATAGGATATATGGCTTCTATGATGAATGCAAACGTAGGTATAATATCAAACTGTGGAAAACATTCACGGATTGTTTCAATTGTCTACCGATCGCTGCTATCATCGATGAAAAAATTTTCTGTTGTCACGGCGGACTCAGTCCTGATCTTCAGGTAAACATTACATATTTTTTATTTTTATTTTATTCACTTGCATTGATATGAGGAAGCATGTACTAACAGTAACTTATTTATATTGTCTTTGTTCACTAGACTATTTTTATGTCACTGAATAAATAAATAAGATACCTGCTATGGTTTTTTATTCTGTACTGGCTTCGATAATAATAATAATAATAATAATAATAATAATAATAATAATAATAATAATAATAATAATAATGACGATTTTTTTTTATTTTTTGATAATAGTCAATTTTATAAAAGAGTTTATTCATTATTTTTAATTCTAACTAATTTGAAATTAGCTAATTAACTAATTTTAAAATTAATTTTAACTAATTAAAATATTAATTTAATAGATTTTAAAACCGTCCGAGAAAAAAGCCAAGTATCAATACGGTGGCATGCCTGGAATTCAAACAGGAAGACCATCAACCCCGCAAAAAAATCCAACTAAGAAAAGCAAAAAATGATCTTCACCAGCTGATCCAGGATAGCATTCACTCATGTCATTTTAGGTAATTAATATTAATTGATTTTTTTTTTTTATTAACTCAAGATAATTATTTACAATCAAGGGGGTATTTTATTCCGACAATCAAAAAGTCGTTTTCTTAACAAATTTCTAAAATTTATAAGATCTTGTAGTTGCCAATTTTTTATTATCAAAAAAATTTATTAGTATTAGTCTTATCTTAACACTAAATCGGAATGAAATTTTTCACTTGAAAACTGTCGCTTTAAATTTATAACTTCACTTAAATTAGAAAATATCATAAAGTGAAATTACTCAAAATATTCATAGAATTTTTCAATTTTAGTTTCTTCAATTATTTATTTTCAGTTTTAAAGTCAATATATTTATTCACATTCATCATTCAACAACATAAAATGACAATTAATTATCTGAAATAAATAAATAAATTAAATCCATTTGATCTGACAGTAACACAATATTTAAAAAAAAATAAAAACATCAGTTAATATAAACAGACAAATATTTATTATCAATTAAATATAATTGAAAAATATTTTATCACGTAAGCTTCAATATACTGATGATTGATAATTATAACGATAAATTTATATTATTTTATCTTTTTATTTTAGTTGCGGAGGCGTTCAATTATTCTATTGAGCCGATAACGTAACAGTCGAATGTTTACAAGTACCTTCCTCTTCCTATTAACTCGATTAATTACATTATATTACATATATTTAAACTCAAATATCTTATTATTATTATTGTTACAAAAAAATACTATTATTATTAATTATTAATATAAAAAACAGAGATATATTATTTAATAATTAAATTTACAGTTTATCTTTTAGGAATAAAAAAAAAAAAAATTAAAATATTTATTACACATAAATACTTCCATCAAACCATTTTTTATTTTTTTTTTGACTTGTTTTCTTAAAATAAAAAGTGCATTTTGATATAATTTATTTATTTTTTATTTATTCAGTAATTATATAAACGCTTTCAGTCATTATTTTGATTTATTATTTATACACATAACATAAGACATTTATCTTCATATATTTTATTATATTTTATCATAACTATAAAATAAAAACCAATTAGTTTGTAATTATTAGTTATAATTTATTGACATAAGATTAATAATTAATTATCATGATTTGATTTTTTTCATATAAAATTATTTATCAATCTTTATTATTAACTGGCATGATATGGATTAATATTATCCAAATAGAAAAATATTACCAAGTATATTATTTTTTTTAATATAATGTATATTTATTTTTCAGTGAATTAAAATTTTTTCTAGTCGGTATTAATTGTTTTAATTATTAATTTTTATGATTAAAATTTGGTTAAAATTTTTTGGAAGGCTGTAAAAAATTTTTCATAAGAAACTCCGCCTCTTTGAAACTAAAATGACAGCGCAAATGATGAAATAAAAAAAATTTTAAACTCACTTTCAATTTTAAAATTAGAAATTAATTAAAGTCGTGTTCACTAATTTTTTATTTAAATACTGGAATATTTCTTCATGTAATACGATCACATTTGAAAAAAAAAAATTTAATCCAAAATATCTTAATATTTGTAAACACGACCTAAAAATTAATTAAATTTTTTTTTTAAATATTTTGAAGCATAAAACTTGTCGAAATGACTATTGAGTCATATTTGGAGTCATAATTTACAAAACTCATAATCACGAATAAGATTTAAAGTAAGAAAAATTTTTCTATTTGGAAGCTCTTAAATAATAACTAAATTTTTCTTTAAATTTGAATAATTAATAATCATATACCATTAATAATAATAATTAATAATAAAAATTTCAAAAATGATACATAACGCCGACATTTGAATAAATTAGTATATCATTGATGAATGAGACCAGTAGAAATGAATGAAAGATTGATTGAAGAGAAAAATAATAATAAATTATAAAATAAATAAAGCAGTATTTTTAAGGCGATGCCTCTGTCTGTATAGATAATTATAAGAACTTATTGAATATCCACAGAAGTTAAAATAATTAGGTTGAAAAGTAAAAAATGCATTATTAAAAAATTACACAGTATATGATATATTATAATAATAATAATAATAATAATAATGATAAATAATTGATTAAATAATGTACAATGCCAAGTAGGAATTTCAAAAAAGGTTGCATAAAAAAAAGGTTGTTTTTTAAGTTATTTATTACTGTTTTGAGTTATAATTATTATCAGTTTATCAAAGTTATAACTTATGGTTAGCAATTAATATTATGCATTAAAAATTTATGTGAGTTATTAATTATTGAAAAAAATTATTTGTAATTATTTTTAATGATAATTAATTAAACTATAAATGTATAAATAAGTAGTTGTTAGTAATATATAATATGAAATATTAAATTTTAAAAATAAGTTACTTGTACAAATATTAAAAAAAAAAAAAAATTCGTTAGTAATATATTTTAAATTGTATTACACATATAAATAATTATAAAATTATTCAGACCTTTTTTTTTTTATATTTATCAGAGAAATTTGTATTTTTTTTTTTTAATATAATTAATATTGCATTAATAAAATTGTAAGATTAGTAAGAAAAAAATTTTTGAAAAAAATTCAGTCAATATAATTAAATGTTAATTTAAATTTAAAAAATTAACACAAATTGGAAATTATTTTTTTAGTTAAAAAAAAAAAAAAAAAAAAAAAATTGAAATTGACAATTAATCTGAAAAATATAAATTTAAAAATTATATTGGTCTTAATTTTGACGAAAAAAAATTTTGAAGAAAAAAAAATTATTAACTGAATTTTTTTTAACAAAAGAAAAAATTAAGATTTCATTAAATAAAATAATAATCAATAAATATTTAAAAAATGGTATTGATAAGTGATAATTAAAAATACTATTACAAATATTAATAATATTAACACTATTAAAAAATAATAAAATAGCTTCTGAAGAAAAAATATTAATTGCAGTAATTAAAAATTTAAAAACTCAGTTATCATAACTATCAATTAAAATAAATACCGTTTAAGTTTAAATAAATATAACACAAATAAGTATGTGTAATTATTAAAACCAATGTAGCGGGATATAAAAATAATATAAAATGTAAATGCCCGAAATTAAATTAAGATTATGGAAGCAAGAAGTTGTAAACTTTCAGATAATAAATATTCCCTCTTGTTGTAATTATTAAAATGTTCCTTTATTTTTTCGCCTTGATTAAAAGAGCGGTAAAAAATTCACTACAATACATGAGTCATTGTTTTTTAATCACAAGTGATTAAATTTATTTTGGCTAATTGTGACAATATAACAATTAAAAAAATTTTTTGTTTGTTCTGATTATTATAGTAAAGACAAAATATTGTTAGACTTACTAAAAATTAATTAAATTAAATAAAATACAAGCAGTATGAATATTTATAAACTAGCAATAGTTTCAATAATTATAGTTATTGTAATTATTTTTAGTGTTGTACTGATCTCTTTCCGTAGTAGTAAAACTGGAGAGCAAAACGGTAATACTCTGTCATTGATACAAAATGATAATCATGGACAATTACGAGAAAATTATTCTAGGAATAATTACGAAGAAAAGAGCAAACCTTCTGAAAAAAAAGGCGAAATTCCGGAAGAAAAGAGCGAACCTTCAGAAAAAAAGAAGCCTATTGAAGAAGATGAACCTCTAGCTGATCAACCATCTGAAAAACCTCCAACTCTCATTTCAAGTAAAGCTTTAATCAAGAAGATAAGAACCACCATGATAGATAATGTTAAAACTAATGAATCTTTATCGGAAGAGCAATTAGAAGTAATTAGTACCTTTGACGACGACACTGATTTGGATTCAATAATTTCAGACGAGCTGAAATTCATTAAGGGTTTATTAAGAGCATTTGCTGAAAAAAAAATTGTTACTCGTGAATTCGTGAAGGATTTTATGGAAGAAATTGTATCCAAAATTACGTTGCAGATTTCTTCAGGAAACTTGAAAACGGCAGAAATTACGGAAGATATTCCTATGATGATCGATTATATTAAATCGTTTCTTATATATGAGTATATTGTTTTGACTAATGACTTGGGAAATCCAAGCATCATAGAAAATTCGACAAATAATTTAATATCAATATTGACATCTAATGCTAGCACATTTGATGAACACTATCTTGATAATTATATGTATTACCAAGCGGCTTTATTTTTTTTTAAATATTTTGAAGCATAAAACTTGTCGAAATGACTATTGAGTCATATTTGGAGTCATAATTTACAAAACTCATAATCACGAATAAGATTTAAAGTAAGAAAAATTTTTCTATTTGGAAGCTCTTAAATAATAACTAAATTTTTCTTTAAATTTGAATAATTAATAATCATATACCATTAATAATAATAATTAATAATAAAAATTTCAAAAATGATACATAACGCCGACATTTGAATAAATTAGTATATCATTGATGAATGAGACCAGTAGAAATGAATGAAAGATTGATTGAAGAGAAAAATAATAATAAATTATAAAATAAATAAAGCAGTATTTTTAAGGCGATGCCTCTGTCTGTATAGATAATTATAAGAACTTATTGAATATCCACAGAAGTTAAAATAATTAGGTTGAAAAGTAAAAAATGCATTATTAAAAAATTACACAGTATATGATATATTATAATAATAATAATAATAATAATAATGATAAATAATTGATTAAATAATGTACAATGCCAAGTAGGAATTTCAAAAAAGGTTGCATAAAAAAAAGGTTGTTTTTTAAGTTATTTATTACTGTTTTGAGTTATAATTATTATCAGTTTATCAAAGTTATAACTTATGGTTAGCAATTAATATTATGCATTAAAAATTTATGTGAGTTATTAATTATTGAAAAAAATTATTTGTAATTATTTTTAATGATAATTAATTAAACTATAAATGTATAAATAAGTAGTTGTTAGTAATATATAATATGAAATATTAAATTTTAAAAATAAGTTACTTGTACAAATATTAAAAAAAAAAAAAAATTCGTTAGTAATATATTTTAAATTGTATTACACATATAAATAATTATAAAATTATTCAGACCTTTTTTTTTTTATATTTATCAGAGAAATTTGTATTTTTTTTTTTTAATATAATTAATATTGCATTAATAAAATTGTAAGATTAGTAAGAAAAAAATTTTTGAAAAAAATTCAGTCAATATAATTAAATGTTAATTTAAATTTAAAAAATTAACACAAATTGGAAATTATTTTTTTAGTTAAAAAAAAAAAAAAAAAAAAAAAATTGATTTGAAAACAAAAGTTGGAAATTAATTTTTTAAAGAGAAATTGCTGATTATTTTATTGTTAGATTGTCGAATAATAATTTATAGTTTAAAAAATTTTTAAAAATATAAATTAATAATTGTGTAAATAAGAAAAAAAATTTTTTTTATTTCAATAAAAGCGTCATGGTGTCAAAATAATTATAAATATTTTATTGACATATATGATAATATATGGTTATACCTTTAAAAATAACAAAGAATCATTAAATTACAGTAAAAAAAAATTTGTTAAAATTTTTTTATATTTATTAGTATGACAAAAAAAATTTTTATAAAATTACCAGATTGAAAATTGATGAGTAAAAATATTAAAAAATTAAATACTGAAACTCGCGAATGACAATAGTACTTTTGAGCTGCATGATAGCATCGGCAATAATTATTTTCGTAGCTGTTGCTTCAGAAAATGAAGAAGAATATGATGGATCAAAAAAAGAAGTTGAACTAGATGAAGAATTTGTTGAAAAAATAAAAAATGCAATGATCATAGAAATAAAAAATCCTGCACCATCGCTTTCTGACGCAATTGATAATTATCTGTCTGACCGCGAAAATTATCTGCAAGGAACAATAGCGACTTGTACATTGAACGTCAAGTACTTAAAAGAGACATTAGATTTGAATTTTGAAGCCTTGCAATATTATGCGCAAAACACGTCAGAAGATGACTATAAAAACTTTGTGACCGACCACATTAAGAAAATCTATGAAGTAATAATGCCGGATGTAAGCTTCACTGTTTATTCAATGCTGAATATCAGTTTATTCACGGGAAGTTTATTAAAGCTGTTGGCGATGTATGAGTATGTGGTGCAAGACGAAACAGAAGATGAGACCGACGTTAAAAAAACAATTTGCCATTCGCTGATAGTTTTTATTGCCCCGAAATTGAATACTTCTTTTACGAAACATTATAAACAAGGATCGGCAGTTATTTATATTAATATTCCGCGATTGTTGACCAATTATCGGTATGACAGGCCGAAATTCCGCGAAGACATGAAAAATCGTAGAGAGCTTCGGATTTTGAAGAAAGAATTTGAGTTAGTGCATGAATCTAGTGGAGAATATAATAATTTGATTGAAATAATTGATTTTGAATTTTATGATAATGTTTTTAAGGTATTGTTCGAAGATGATGATTACGATTATGATGACATTGATGATGAGGATGCAGAAGATCAAAATTAATTAATTCATAATTTTTTTTTGAGTTTACATCGAATCCTCATTTTTTAACTCAACGGAAAGTTAGTTGCAAGTGCATTTAATTTATTTATTTTTTATTTTTAACTTCCCGCTAAGAAAATCAAAGATTTTCAAAAATCGGGAAGTTATTATTTTCACCCCGTTTTGCAATAATCAAATTTTTTTTTAAATCAGCTTAAACTGTAAAGTTGGTCACTAACATAAGGGTTGAATAAAAAATTTTCAATTTAAAGAGTTTCATCGTTTTTTAAAAAAGCAGAAAGTTCTTGGATCAACTAAAATTTACAAGAGTCATTTCGTAATTTTTTAATTTATAATTTTTCAAAATTTAAGACTTACCATTGATTTAAAAAAAAAAAGAGAGTTTTTTTTTGTAGAAAACTTTAAAATATACAAAAAAGTACTGAAATGAAAATATCATAGAATTGATATTTTCGCTGGAAAATTAGCTGTAAAGGGAAATCTTATCATTACATTGGATTATCTCTACAACGTTTTTGATTTTTGAAAGTAAAGGAAAATATAATAAAAAATGAATATTTTGTGTGGGATTCACGTTTTTATTTCTACTTGACAGTTTACAGTAATTAAGTAGAAACGAAATTAAATTTAACAAAAAAAAATATATGTGCATATATGAATCTGTAATATAACATAGTTTTTATTGATAAAGGTATTAGGCCAATGATTAAATAAAAAAAAAAAAATATATATTTCTCTTGAGCCCCAATCTCCACATGACTTTTCTCTGAAATCTCTCTCCGTTAATTTTTAGTTACTCCATATTCAATAATTTCATTTCCGTCCTTCCTCTTGTTTTTACTCTTACTTTTTTTTCATACACGCTACCATATATTCAAACCATCGGCATGACACGTGTTATTCCTCTAACGGGCACAAGCTGTAAATTCAAAATTTTCTAAATTATTACCACAATTTTTTTTTATCTACAATCAACATTAATGTTTAAAAAATACACATTTAAGTAAACTTGTTTCAAAAAAGTCCTTGTACAAACAACAAATAACACATTCAATCTTCAAACATCAATATCAATTTTTCCATTCAAAATTCTTTCATATTTTAATCGCTCAGTTTCAAAATCATGTCGAATTTTCAATTTTTTTTTTTTTATTTTTGATTTTGAAACTGAAATTGTAAATAAAAAAAAAATTAATTTTTATTTCAGTATAAATTAAAATAACCATGCACAAAAGTAATAAATCATTTAAGATAAAAATACTAAAATAAAAGCAGATTAAGCAAAGCAAATTGCTTGATTAAAAAAAAATTAATTGAGTATTAAGTACATAAATAATCAAACTGCACGGCTAAAATATGTACATCTTGATTTTTGTGTAATTGAACATCCAATTTCAACAATTAACATGTAAGAAAATTGAGAATTCAAATATATATGTATCGTGAATCCTTGTTAAATAATAAAAATTGTCAGGGGATTAATATTTAACATTATAATTGGTTTAATTCATTATTGACACGTCACATAGGGGCAGTAAAAATAAAAAAGATTAATAATAATTAAGGGGGAGATTTTGATTGTATCGAAGTTGCTCACTTTCGCTAACAATAATAGTCATTGTACCATGGTCTTGAAAATAGAACTCTTGGAATCGGCTTCGAATAGTAATAGAATTTTTTTCCTGAAACATTTTATACATTTTTTCCTTCAAACTGTATTATAAAATACATTTTTATTATTTTTTCTGTTTTTTTTTTGGATGTTGGATTTTTATGCACACCTCAAACGCTCGTTAACATTCAATGATTTTTTTTTACCGCCCAACATGATATGATAAAAATTTCCAATTTATTTTCATCACTGAAACTCTAATTTATAAAAATAAAAAATGCAAATAATATTTAATTATTATTTTTTTGGAAATTTTGACCTTTAGAACAGCGCTACGGCATAAAAAAAAGTAGATCTACTTTAATTAGAAAATAGACTAAATTTCAAGGTTAATTAATATTGTGATAACAAAAAGTTCCTCAAAGTAAAAAAAAAGTATTTTTAATAATTTTGTAAACGAATAGATAAAAATATTTAAAAATTGCTTAACCTTGACCTCGGGTGTGAAGCATAACCTCACGCGCTTCGCGTTGTGAGGTGTGCAATAGCATTAGATTCTTGACAGAAAAAGATCACGTTCTTATTACACTTAAATTTTTAATAAAAATTCAATTTGCCCTCCAGCAAAAGAGAAAATTTCATAGCAAAAGCGCTGAAGGGCTAAGGTGTGCACTTGAGGTGTGCACTTCTACCTAATTTTCTTACGAGTTCTACGCTGGCGAATTTCATAACACAATACACTGTAGCTGTAAATAAATAAAAACATGCTTATATATATAAAATTCGTGCTAAAATTCTAGCTTTCTGAGCAACATTTGAAATTTAAACCTTCAAGTAAAAATCTTTAAAAGCGAATCGTGCGTTTTAAAAACATAAATTCTTGAAATATTATTCCGATACCGCGATTCTTATCTCGTGTTAATCTTGTACTATATATATACACATTTATATATCTCTATTTCTATCTCCTCAATCTGAATGGTTAGATATTTACAAAATAGACGCAAATAGAACGTTAATCTTGTCTGTAAATAAATAAAATAAGAAATTAAATTAATTGAATTCATAATTGGTTTTCTTGGAAATTTAATGAGTGAATTATAATTCTACTAAAGAAAAAAAAATTGAGATGCGAGTGAACTAAGAGCCTATTCTACAGATCCTAGACTAAAATCGTGCATGAAAAAAATGAAGAAGGGTTAATATGGAATTATGAAATTGGTAACGTACCAAAAGGCCTGAGAGGGTGACTTCTCCAAAGGTAATTACGCTTAACAGGACTGAGATAGCTGTCCCTTAAGAAGAAGGGTGAGGATATCCATTGAGCATGAGCTGGGATGTACGGTGCTGTGCATGGGTACCACCAGGGATCTCTCGTAAAGGCGGAGATCGGTTTAGACGGCTGGGGCTCCAGCATGTCGTGGAAAGCCTTTCTTCCCAGCATCGAAGGAAAGTGCGTGATCGGGTCATCCAACAGCTTTCCTATTTTATAATAGTTTAGATCATAGTCACATGTCACATTCGAACTTTCACTTTGATCCAAAAATTTTTAGATCTTTCTAGTCTCAGAGGTACATCTATTATTGCCCGAGCCCGGGGTATGATTAAAATGTGATGAATAAAAATGTGTCACTGAAAAAAATTAGTTGGTTCAAGAAAAAATTTTTTTTTTAAATTTTGATTTTGCTTTGAGATGGTCGGTTTAAATTAATTCTAAAAATTTATGAATTAATTCAAAAATTTTACCCCTTCCAACCTCCCTCTTTACAACTCTTCAATTTTTAATATTTTTTATATCATTAAAAATAATTCTAAATAATTCTATCATTAAATATAAAATTCTTAAAAGAAAATTAAATTATATTTTTGATTTTATTTCACGAATCTAACATATTTTTGATTAAAAAAGATTAAATTTCTCCGCGCTGAGAAAATCTAAAGACAAAAAACTCTTGAATCAAAAAATAGAGTAAAGTTTTCTTCAATTAAATTTAATTCTTAGCTCCCGAATATTTTTCTTGAACCAAATGCGTTTTTTTAGTGGTTGAAAAATGATTTTCGTACGAACCGTGAATGTCAAATAGCGGTTTCGTCGACAGCGAGGGTGATTTGTGACGAGATAATAAGGGCGATGAGCTTGGATACAATCTATCGATGTCTGCCAATCGGTCCAAGTGGTCACTCCATGCTCGGTCCGCGTCAAATGACTCAGCTATTTAGATCATCATCGATACGTTCGTTCAATCCACGTATCATTATGTACCAAATATGTACCAATCATATAGAACAGACAAATACACACATTATATACAATAATGACTTCCAAAGTAACTTAACATCCATCCGCAGAAAAAATTAAAAATTTAAAATTTTATATTTTGTATTTTGAGTTCATACTAACCTCGTTCAAATTCCAAAACAAGTATTCATTCATTAAAAAATATAAATAAGGGATTTGCAATAAAAATAAAATGAAAAACACATGCCATCTCCGGAAAAAGACAGAAATTTCTGGCTAGCATTAACAAAGTGCAATATATATTCAATTCTTATTCATTTAATAAAATCGTTTGTTAGTTAATTATATATAATTGAAAAAAAAAAAAAATTTTAGTACTCGAAATTCGTATGCGCATTCACTGGGCATTAGTTTAATAAAACAATAAAATTTATAAATTTCCAGCTTTTTCGGAAGGTTGGCGTTCATCAATTGTTGTATAATTTTTAATTTAATTATTAATAAAATAGAGTAACAATTTCAATTGAAGGTAATCTGTTTTTTTCTTTGAACAAGAGCCGCTCGCACGCACTTATAGTTTAATAGAACATTTTGATTAAGTAATATAGTACCCAAGTAGATTTAATCTATTAGACTTTAATTTATAATTTATAAAATTAAAAAGTTTTTAAGAACGCCAAGAAAATGAGCAAACGCAGAAAGGCATATCATAGCGCCTGTTTCTCAATACTTTTAACTTAAGCAAGTATTCGTGGAGTATGTTTTCCCGGTTTTGCCATTTTCGTCTTATTTGCTGTATTCTCAAGTCACTTAATTCATTAAGACGCCGCAGATGAAGCCATTTTTGCCATTGACCTGGGTATTCGTCTGTAAATAATTATAAATAATACACACGATTCACGTTTTTAATTTTGTTCCCTTTTTTTTATGAACATTTACTACTGTACTTTCTACTGCTCACTAATGGACATCATTATCAGACAATTTTTTTACAAGATATTTTATTTCAAAACAACCTCAAAATATCCTCCCGGAGCTAGAAATTTTTTTTACTAAAAAATTTTTAATTTTCTTAGAGAAAAAAAAAGAAACATATCTAGTCACAATTTCTTAATTGCAATTAAAAATTTTTAATACGAAGATTCTTCAATGACGATTATTTATGAATGACCTTAGGCGATAAGACTTTTGAAACTCGTGTGTTGGTACACACGCTTCGCTCGTTGTTTCAACCATTTTCAAATTAATTTAAACCTAATCCAAATTTTGTTCTTCGCCACTAGAAGATTTTATATTAAAATTCTATACAGCTTTCTTCCAAATCACGGGAAAAGCCCTATTGATGTCGTTTTTTTGAGGTCATTTAGAAAAAAAATCATCTCGTCCAATTGTATAATAAAAATCTACTACTAACACGAAATGTTGACTGAAAACACGCAATGAAAAATAAAATGAACGATTTTTTGATAACTTCTCTAAACACTCAATGGCGCATATTTAAAATAAATGTCATTAATATGTAAAATGGCTAATGACAAATCGACTTGGGATTTATTATTATCAAAACTAATAATTAATAATCAATGCAAATAAAATGAACGAAAGAATGATAATATTTAAATGCGTGCGTGCGTAACGTTTTTTGATGAATAAATTTTTGAATGTAATAAAATATAAACACTTATTATTATTATTATAATTATGGTAAAATTAGTTACTAAAAATAACAATTAATTAATTAATTAAATAAAAAAGTAATTAATTAATTAAATGATTTATTTAATTACAGTGATTAACGCATACAAATGTCTTTTGACAAACGAAAAAAAAAAAAAACTTAGTAATTTACAATCTAATTAAAATTATTTACTTTATTAACTAACAATATAATCAATTATTTATAATTAACACGATGAAAACACGACAAAAAAAAGGGATAATGATTATTTGTATGTAGATTAAAATTTTTTTTTTTATAATTTTTATTGTTTTGAGAAATATAAATTTTTTTTTTGTTTTTTAATTTTGTTTTGACTAGTTTTTAATGTGTAATTATAATTTCACTTAAAGACGACTATTTGCAGGAGGTAGTAATTGCATAGACATACAAAGGTAGTGCAGCAAGGCAATTTTTGTAATAGTGTGTAGCTCTCACAGGCAGCGAGCAAAAATAAAAATAAAAGTCAATTTTGTGTGATGAATATGAGTTTAATTATACACTATTATTATTATTATTATTATTATTATTATCATTATAATTATTATTATTACTATTTATTATTATTATTATCATTACGAATATTATTATTATTATTATTTAAGTACTGAGTTTGATGAAAAATTCAAACTAAATTTTCAGTTCTTTTTTAGTGAAAAAAAAGACGAAAAGTAAAAATTGTTGTCATTGAGTAAACATAAAGTATGTGGGCGGGGGTGTGACAATAAATCAAAAGTCTTTTACAAAGAGTGGAAGAACGTGCTTGTGAAAGAAAACCCTAGGTTCGTTCAGATTTTAGAGATATTTGAACGTCAAACGGTAAAGTAGCCATGAAATTTTAATCAATGGAAGTTGGTTAAATTTTCAGACACTTTACAGTTTGACTGGTAGATTTTAATTTCTCCAGCTCTGGACACAGCTTTGGTTAGTACCTACCGGAGACGAAGCGCTCGACGGGTTTGTACTGGTGAGGATACAATTGTCTCGGTGAGTAGCCGTAGATTTCCCGGTGAACGGGTAAGTACCTGAAAATTTTTAAAGATATGCTTTTAGAAAAGTTGATCATTAAAAAAAAAAATTTTTATCAAAAATCTTTCTATTGAGAAAAGATTTAATGTCGTAGAAAATTTTAGACTATTTCACTTTTGAAAATATCAGCGTAGAAAAAAATTTTTAGAGGTCACCAAAAATTCTTAAAATTGTCAAAAATTGAATTTTTTTGTTTTCAATTTTTTTTCATATCATTATAATATTTTATAAGCTAACAATTGTGTTTATTCTGAAAATTTGAAGTTTGTATTTTATTTTTTAAAAGTTGCTAAAAATTTTTCAAATTTTTCTTCGTTAAGAAAACGGGCTTTAAGACGATTAATTCTTAAATCAAGATAACCAGTTCCCTTCAAAATAATTTTCTTTGATATTAATATTATTTAAAAAATTTCAAAATTAAAATTCTGTATGAAATGTTAAGAAAGTAAATTAAAAAAATATCTATTTAATATGAAATTTAATTTAAACCAAAATCTATTTATATTCTTCATCAATTTTACCGTATTTCGTATTCTTCAGATGAACCTCAAATTATCTATTAATTGATGTTACTAAAATAAATAAAAAAAAAAAATTTATATTAACCTGTATCCAGGTACATTGATGCGATCAGATGCGTGCGATGGGTTATCGAAAATAGATTTTCCGTAAGGCCATGATGACGAATGAAGTTCAGGGTAGTCACTGAATATGCTTCTGGGTTTACGAGTGTGTTCGGGTGCTCTCATGTCGTCGGTTCCTTGTTTACAATAAAAAATTTAATTATTAGTTAATCAATTCTCTCTCTTAAAAAAAAAAAAAAAAAAAAAAAAAAAAAAAAAAAAAAAAAAAAAATAAAAATTAAGAAATAAATACCTTTGAGAGCACGTACATAACTCTGCCAAAATCTAGCCTTTCTCGTAATAGGCTCGTTACGGCCAATCATGGCAAGATTGCTCTTGAATCGCGCGTCCATTTTTATCGTTTTTAAAATTAATTTATTAATCAGTAATTAATAAAAATAACTATTGTAAACTATTCGATGCCACAACGTAGCTATTGGCTACTTCTACCGATCACTTGTACTCGTTCGCTGGAAAAAAAAAAATTCATCACCTGAAATTAATATTATCTGAAAAAAATTTCATGAAAAAAGTAGAAAAATAATTTTTTTTTTTTTTTTATTTGAAAACAAAAATTTCTAAATAATAAATATTATTTATAAATTTGAATGTACGTATGATCGAAGTAATGACGCAAGAGTCCCGGATTTCATGTTCGATAAATTTAGTCTGTGAGTAGCAGCCCCCTCAGCATCTAGAGCTCAGACCAAGAATCATTTTTAGATTTCTCTGATGTCTTGCATCAATGTGTTATAACATACGATATACATGCATATGTTACAATATACATGTATGCCGATCTGAAACAGGTGTAGTGCAGACAGAGCTTTATCGCTTAATTTAATATTTAAACTCGAGCTATTTACTCTTTCTCTTTCTCTTTCTATTTCTCTTCAATGTAGCCTTTACATTCCGTTACTATACCTTCACATCAAGTAAACTACCAGAGTAAAGCCACCTATGTACTGCTGACTTTGACCGACATATGTATAACCAACCATTCCTATGAGTTAGATCTACTATAAGTTGACAATGACCTCATAATTCTCGTTCGCGGGATTCAATTACTGATTTACCAATTTGTCAACGGAGTTATTATTATTAATTATAGATTTTTAGTCAACAAGCGGAAGCTTACTCACTGAATTGTGAGTAATTGACGACTCGGATATTTAATTTACTATTTATAGATTTTAATGATCAAATCATTATTATTATTTTCAAAAATTTTAAATTTATTGCGACATATTTTGAATATTTTTAATTAAATCTAAATATTTAATATTGTTTTTAAGGAGCAAAATTTTCAAGTCAGGGTTTTATTTTTAGGCTAAAACTTGACTGGTGGTATGAAATAGAGTAATTTGAGAAGATTATAGTTGAAGTAATTTTTATGCAAGCAAAAAAAAGGTCAATTTTTTTGGGTGTTAGTATTGCAACACTCGACTATAATATGTTAAAAGCATTTGACATCATGCCAAAATTTGTTTTATTTATTACTTTTTCATTTTTTTATATTAAAGTTCATTACTATTGATTGCATAGGAAAAAGTTTTTATTTGAGCCAAAAAAATTGTTGACGAAAATTAAAATATTTTTGATAGAAAAAAATTTATTTTAAAGCCAAAATTTTTACATTGCTTAAGATGATTAATTTTATAAATATTTGTTTTTGAAAAAAATTTTTTTTCTTTACTAAAAAATTTATTTTTTTCAGAACAATGATCTGTTTTTGAATTTTGAATAATTTTAGACTTTATATTTTAAAAATTTCAAAATTTTGACTATCAATCGAATTTGATATTAATTGAGTTTAAGAATACAATTTTTTATGATATTAAAAAAAAATCAAAACATTCATTAAAATTTGTTAATGTTCATTTTCTCTTTATACAAGTACAAATTAAAAGTAAAAAAACTCATGACTCATAATAATTAATTGGTTCGATGACTCAGTCATTAATAAAAGCGCCAAAAATAATTGAGAAAATTTTTTCAATTATTGCGCGATGATTGTAATAAGTACTAACTAATGAGTAATGAGTAATGTGCAATGTGTAGCCTGAGTAGAAGGAGTATTTATGTAGTCAGACGGCACGAAGACAAGTTAAATTTAAAATTGGACTTACTTTTTTTTTAATTAGTTTTGGTTTATATTTGTTTTTGGGTGAAGGACAAATTAAAAGTTATTTTTAAATCTCTATTTATTTATTTTTTTTTCCCCCTAATTTTTATGCTATATGAAAATAATTTTAAAAATGGTAATCAAAGTTTGTAAATATCAAAAATTTTTTTATATTTGTTTTTATGGATTGTCAAAATTATCAAAGCGGTTAATAAATGAATACATCCCCGTGAAAAATTGTTATAATTATTTTTTAAAAAATTAAAAAAAATTAAATAAGAAAAAAAAAAAATATGTCGAATTTTAAATAGAAATTTTCATTAAAAAAAATTAGTTTAAATTCTGGTAATTATTAATTCTCAAAAAAAAAAATTAATAATATAAAAAAAAACGCAAAAGCTTGAAGAAAAAAAAATTTTTTCTTTTTATTCTAAAAAATTGTAAACTTAAAAAAATTTGTGGATTAACTAAAATATACAACAGCGAAAAACGCAATAATAAAATACCTCGGACTTACTCTTGGCAATAACACCAAAATAATGAGTTAGAAATTTGAGCAAGAATTAAATAATACGTAATGTTATAACAGTGAGCTAACAAGTACAGTTGGTCAGACCTTAGTGGGTTTGGCTGCTCTCGGGTTATTTTTACCCGGCATATAAATATCGAATCTAGCGTATGTGCATGTGTATACTCTTACATAACTGTTAAATCTACGTGCCAATTTATTGGTATAAACCAACATCTTTCTCTGACTTTAGAGCTTCTATTTATCTGTCAGCTGCACTCACACCCACACAATACACTCTACTCTTTATAAATAATTCTCTCTTATCAACATATACCAAATATAATATAATACATTAGCGGGCAATCTTAATCTGAGTCATGAGTGTTATTAGATCATGATCCAATTCCATTCTATAATTAGGTTAATGTGTCATGTCAATTTCGGGCGATTTTTTTTTTATTAATCAACCCTTAGTATTGGTAATTTATTATCGATTATTGATTATTAATCAATGATCAATAATCAATACTCAATAATTACTGATAAAAATAAATAAATCGTTAGTCATTAGTATTCAAAAAAATTTATTCAAAAATTGGTTAATATTTGTTAATAAATAATTAAAAAAAATAATAGTCCTGACAACGATAATAGATCGTTACTCCTCAACAATTAAAACAATATTAATAATTTATCACAATTATACATCACAGCAGGTGGTTGTTGTCTCCTTGTGTCAAAATTTGACAGCTGACGTTGACAATAGTTAAATTAACAAGAAACTCGCTTAGCAAAAATCAAAAATCCGCACGAAAAGAAAAAATTAAATTTCTTTTTTTGTTTTTTAAATAATAAAATTTGTAAAAAATAGTACGTGGTTTTTAAAAATGTGAATTATGTCGAGTATGTGGACAATTATTACCTAATTTTCGGTTGACCGTTCGGATCGAGGATTGGATCTTACACTGAGCTTTCGCTGCCAAAAATTCCAACTAGTATATCACTAGTGCGTTAAACTAAAGCGCCAGTGCGGTAAGATTTGAAACTACCAATAAACGGCGACATTTATGGCAAGTTTCCCCCTCCATGGCTATGTTATTATTTTCTGCACGATAATTATTGGCCGCAGATCATAATACGCTCGAGAAAATTTAAAAAAAAGGGGGAAATAAACAAATAATAACAGTGACGTCTTTTACTTTTGAAGAATACTCAATGACGTTATTTTAGTGATTTTTATTTGCTTTTCGATTTTATTTTCCATAAACAATTTTTTATTTTAGTACTTGTTCAATTATCACGGGACCTCGGGCACTCCCACGTTCGCGGCCTACACGCAGTGCTTTTTTACCGAAAGTTATTCCAAGATCGTACATTCATACTCCAGAGAATAAGAAATGACATTTATTTCTGATGACATTGGCTACTACGTAGTATTTTATTTATTTATAATATCTTATGAAAATCCTTATTATTATACATTTATTTATTGCATAAATAAATTTTTCTACGCGTTACAAAATTATACGCGATTTATTTTTTTTTGTTTTTAATCATTTATCATTACTGGCTATTTATTCGCGTTATTTATTGCAATGTGTATTTTCGAAACTTTATGATGGTAAAAGTCGAGAATAGTTTTTATGAAGTGTGAAACTTTTTTGCCAATGTTTCTATATTTAATAATCGTAAAATTAGTGTCTTAAGTATTTATACTAAAAATTGTATAAAAAAATTTTTATAGACAATTAATTTTCAAAATTAATAAAAACTTTTATTAAAACAAAGAAGAGTTTTGTTTTTATTGATGATTTTTTATCCAATACTTTAATTAAAAAATTTTCTGATTATTTCAAATTTCCAATATTATTAAAACCAATTTTATCTTATTAATCTCTTAACTTGTTGATCCTTCTAAAATTATGTTACCCCTAAAAATATTCACCCATACTAAAAAAAAAAAAAAATTAACATGATTCAAAAAAAAAAATTTTTTGAATCAAGGGAAATTTCCTTAAATCAAGAAAAATTAATTAGTTCAAGAATTTTTCTACTCAAATCAAGAAGATTAAGTCCTTCAAAATTTTTTACTTGATTTAAGTAAATTTTTTTTTTTTTTAGGCGCAGAAAAAAATCAAATTTGAAAATCCTGAATCCCGAATTCGATAGATTAAAATCTGTGTAGATAAATAATGAGCAAAGGAAACGACAACCGGTCAAATTAATATCAGCCATCGCAAAATTAATTGCCCAATTAACAAACTAATCAATCGAAGCATCATGTTAATGATGATGATCATCGCATATCAGCCAACTGTTGGTCTGTACCTCGTGTAAATACAAGTACTCGTTGTATTTAAGCTGGCAAATAAAAATGCATCGATACAAGACGTTACATGTCTATTTTCAGTGTCGTCGACTATTTACTCGTCCGGGACGAGAGCACACGATACACAAATTTAAACATATACATAAACACATCCATTAAAGAAGCAGTGTATGCGTTCCACCGATGTATATTTATATTTCAACTCGGCCACGGCCAAACAAAATGACAAGATGACTCGATTAAAAATATTTCACACACGCGAGGGCTAGAGGTGTCATATGTTAATAACTCTCTCACAGGTAACGCATGATTTTCAGCAGAAGTTACTTTTTTCACAATTCTCTCTTTTTATGTCTTCAAATGATTGTTGTAGTTTATAATTGTTATTTTTGTCCATTGTCGAAGCTAATGAATAATAAACATGACAGCGATGAGTGAGTGACCGCATCATCGCTTTCGTGATCTACTGAAAGCTTAATCGATCATTGCGACACTCTCGGGACACCTTACCGGATATTTACAACTTGAAATTGTTTTTTATTTGACCTTCGCTTGTTTTTATTTAATCTTTCATCTTGACCTACTTAAACTATCTTTTCAGCTTATTATATATCGTGTTACTAATGATCATGTCCAATATGTAGGGAAAATCTTAAAATATTTATATACAAATCTGTAGTTCAAAAATTACAGAGAAAAAAAAAATGACTTTTTAGCAGTTTTGTAAGATTAATAATAGTTAATATTTTTGTTCCCTGATAAATTAAGATTCAGACCCAAAGCGATATGTTCCTTTGGGTCTGAACCCTTTGAGTTGTGATTGAAAGTTACACAAAAAAAATTTAATTTTTAGATAAAAAAAAAAAAATTTCAATAGATTAAAGAGAAAAACCAAAAAAATTATTTTGAAATTTTATTATCTTGAATTAAGGAGAAAAATTTTTGATCTTCTTGGTTCGGATAAATTTTAGTTAAGAATTTTTTTGCTTGATTTAAAATTTTCTAACTTTTCGAAATTATGTTCTTGGTTTAAAAGTACGTATTTTTATTTCCTCGTAGATCCCGATTCAAAATTAAGAGGACATATTCTGGATATCTTAAAATGTCATTAAAAAAAAAAATTTAAACAATTTCTTCATGTCATAATAAGTTTAATAAAAAATTAACTATTTTCCGGTAGTTTTTTGCAGCGTGAAAATATAAAGCTTTAGTTGATGAAATTTAAACAATCAATGTCAACTTAACTCTAAATTATTTAATCAAGTGTACTACGTACATATAAAAGTCATATACCTAACGCATTGAAATAAATTTAAGTCGTTGTCTTGAGCTTTTACGTCTCCTTAACTTGTTCGTCTTTTTCATCGCAGGAATAGAAACGAGAAAGGGAAAGAGATCCTCAACATCTCCTTATATCCACACTATACAGTTAATGAAAACTTATGAGTCGACAGTAGACGCGTTTCAGGGTGTAGTGCTCGACACTTATTCTCATTCTCCTTTGTTTTCTCCAGGGGTCTTTATTCGGCGAAGGAATCCCGCGCAGGAGCGCCAAGGAAAAGGTGGTTGGTGGAGATCCTTAGTAGGTGGTGAATCTTACATCCAACGATTGTAAGGGATACTCCTCTCCTCTGCTTTATATAAATGGAAAAAATGAATACGAATAATAAGCATCGGCCTTAAAAAAAAAAAAAATTTCCCAACTTTTCATCCCTTAAATAATGTAACGCTTGGTCGGTGATTTCAAACAAGATTTTCCAACACTAAAAAAATATTTATGCACAAAAGACGTGTACTGAAGTATTATGGTCAAATCAAACTTCTCAAAGATGTGACTTAAGAATGTTATTAATGTTATATTTTTTAATAATATATTTATTTAGGATTGAGTGCATACAGACGATTATTATTGTAAAATGTTCTGTGTTCTGCATAGTGTGAGCGCAGAGATATTATCTGCTACGTCAAGCTGGTGGATAAGTTTAACTGTTGTTATTGTTATTGTTGTATTATATGGTATAGAGAGCGGCAAAGTGCACACCTGGTCGCGGGTGATGCGCGCACGTACGCCCTAAATGCCATAAACAAGAATTTGTCAGGCCTCCTGCGTAGGTTAACCGCTGGAAACTTTTATATTTAACTTTTGAGGATAGGGCAAGCCCGAATCTTCTTCTTGTACCTTTACTTGTAGTTTGTATTATATTTTACTAGCCTGGAACCAGAATCCAAGATCCAGTGTGTATTTAGTTCAGCTTGGGCTTTTTCACTCTACTAAAAAAGAAACATTTTTGGATGATTGATTTTAACAAATTTCACGCCCATTATGCATTGTCACTGAGGAGATTCGTATTGACCGGAACAGAAGTGGCGACTCGTGTGTATATATGTATATGCCTAACATTCAAGTCAAGAAGCTACTGGTTTTCCAAACTTTTGTGTTTGCTTGATTTTTCCTTATATTATTCTTTGATTGATTTCCATGCGTAGTGAGAATGTAATGGGAATGGGATTGGAATTTTTTTTTATAAATACTGATCGGACTACTTTTTGTTCGAATATGTAAATATGAATTTCACAAATTAAATATTTTTTTTTCTACTGCCGCTTTGTACGAAAAAGAATGGATAGATTTTTCTTATACTTTTGATATTGGAGGCTTACATTAAACTGTAAAATAACTAATTACTAAATTGTAAAAAAAATTTTATTTTATTTGAAAAATAGAAATGGTTTTTAATAATTCAATAGTTAATTTGAGAATTAAAAAGAGAATTTAGATAAAATAAACAAAAATAACTAACTACAATTTTTGTACAGAATTAATTCCAATTAATGGAATTATAATAATAATAATAATAATATATTTTTATTTTCATGAATTAGTAAACTAAAAAAAAAAACTTTTTCAATTACTTTCCCAAAAATAATGTCTTTCACAATCGGTCAAGCAGAAAAAATATTTCCTAAAATTTTCATCAGCCAAAGTGCTTTCAGATTTATATTTATGTATAATAGCTTACAACTAAAACCTAGAACGTATGTCAAAAAATTTACAATACAAACAAATCAGAAGTTTACAAAACTATTACACAAAAAAAAAGCTTAAAGGTGCATGTAATCAAAGGAAAAAAAGTTTACCGAACAGAACAGAAGTCATCAATAGGAAGGAACCGTTGCGAAAGATTTCGTCGTTGAAATCCATTTAACCGACGGGTGTTGGCCGCTAAAGAGGCGCTAAATAGGCGTGTCCCTTGCTTCCGTTTGCGGCATTTTCTCTTTTATATAATATATATAATATGATATCTATAAAGTATGCTTTATATATAGATACAGACTAATAAAGAAGACCGATCACTCCTCACAATGTTCGACGATGAAAAATCGGGCGTCACAATAATAATAAAAAATATATGTATTGCCTCTATAAAAAGGTAACACGTGGTACCTATGCTTTACTTAGGACTGAGATAATTTGAATTATAAAAAAAAAAAAGTTATATATGTAAGAAGGACAGGAGCGTGAAAAAGTCGAAGTTAAAAGACCGAATCTAAAATTTTGATCAGCACCCGAGATAAAATTTTTTTTTGTCAGGCGATATAGTCTAATATATTATTGATCTGATCATTTGGACATATCAGATTACGTCGGGCCGGATATAGACATATAATGCCATATCAGAAAATTTTTTGACGGAAAAAAAATTAATAAAATCTCAAACCAAAAATCCATGTAAAGTAACAGTGAGTTCCAGTATAAATGACATTAATCCTAGTCTTAAAGTCTTTGCCGTCAGATCGCAATACTTGATGTTCATATATAGATCTAAATAAGGTATATACATGTACACGTGTCATTCGTATGTTAATAGGGCCTGAGGGATGGCAAGGATGTAGGGATTTATTATATAGAACGCCCGCCGCGAATCTAATATAACCTAGAGTCAAGCAACGCGCAACAACACACGTTACTAACTGCTGTATATAAGTTTTTCTATATGTATATGTGTACATGTACAGCAGACTACAGGGTTGTGAAAAAGCTCAAGGGCTCAGGCTTATACACGGTTGGCTTTTCGTTAGTATCCCGTCGGATATCGCGCCCCCAACTTATATTATATGACAAGTATATTAAGGCAAGCATTTATATCAATTAGCTGCGACGTTTAAGGCTAAAGACTAGGGAGAATCAAGGGGTCTGTGCTCTTCGCACAGACAAAGTCTTTAGTTTTTAGGGTTTTTAGTCTTCACTTTGCCTGGAGGATATTATTCTCCTGTAAGCACTTTTATAATGGAGCGTTTCTCTTGTATATACGTGATTGAATTTTATTTTTTTTTTTTTTACGGTGAATATTTTAATATTTATCTGGTTGCAATTAAAAAAAAAGTCATTGATTCAAGAAAATAAAAATATTCTCAACAAGTATTTTGGCTTTGAGACATTTGGTTAGATTGAATTAAAAAATACACTGACGAATGATAAGAAAAAAAAAAAAAAACAAGGATATAGAAAAAAGAAATTTTTTACTTAGTCTACGAAGCAACAGTTTACTAATATTTATTGATGATAATAATAGTAGTTACAATGTCAAAATTCCAAAGTACTGCACGAAATATTCAGAATTCATTAACAATAACCTGTCACAAAAAAAAAAACCTGCCAAAAATATCGTGAAAAAAAAAAGTATACTTGAAATAATTTAAATCCGGATTTAAAGGGAATCATAAACTAAAATAATTATATTGAATGGGGCAGTTAAGCGTGAAGCTAAAGTGACCACAACAGTCGAAATACAGTGCAGATACAAAATACACTATAGAGTAGCAGACATCAGAATTTGTAGATGGTGTCAAAAAATCTCTCAACAATAATATAATGTAAAGCCAGGGAGTCACATTATATATATTATATAGTTTGAGGAAATAAAAGTTTAGGTGACACAGCCACAATTACACGGGGTGTGAGTATTCATAAAGGAAAAAACCCAAGTGCTCCTGATCCCCGATCCCGATCTATATTATTGAATTCATTGAATTTGTCCATCCCAACACCATTACACACTACTACTCGTAGTTTTAGTTGAGGGGATGAGGTGTCACCGGATTGACCGGATGTTTAGGTATTGTCCCCTGCGAAAATGCACAGGATCTTCACTTTCTCTCTCTTCTCTTCTCTTCTCTTCTCATCGATATAATATAATAAAATATATATATAATAATATAATATAAGGTATAAGGGATCAAACATTATTGTCAAACGTTTAGCTGGTTGTTTGGGTGATGCCAATTCAAAAAGAAGCCTGTAGTGAGCTCACTAGTATACTGAACTAATTCTGAAGGAAATGGGCCTTAAAAGCTGAAAATTTTTCAACCTTATTGTCCAAATATCCCATACGATTTCTGGTGGCATGTGTGTCAATGACTAAACGACGAGAAATTACGGGGGTGTATTAAAGACGATAGTTCCTACTGAGTATTTCATGAGTTTAGATTTATATACAAACATACAGATCTATAGATAAATGTGAGTGTGTATTTTGGGTGCAGAGAATTTTTCGAGGTTCACAAATGCTGACGAGTTTAATGGGAATATATATTGCTCTTGTCTACGCCCTTATATATTCAATGGAACTTATATATATTATGGAGAGTGAGAGGCAGAGAGAGGACTCTTTTTGTTGATCAAAAGTAATCTCTATTCGACTTTTTATTGTGCTAATGGTTAAGTATTAATTTATTGTACTATTTAAGTATTTTTAGTTTTTTTTATTCGTTATTATATCGATCTTGAAATTTTTTTTTTGTGTCAAATATTGAAAATGGAAGTAAAAGAGGATTTTTATAAAATAAACCATGAAAAAATTTTCTTACATGACCCGTAATCATAAAAAATAATGAAATAAATTATGATAAAAAAATATTTTACTGAAAATTTTTATTTTAGAAATTTTTTAATAAATAATTATCTTAACTGGTATACTTCTTACTAGTATTTATAATGATAATAGTAATAATAATAATAATATTTTAACATAATATCAAAGCTAAATCAGTATACCCCAATAAATATGACGATTGACGATTGAGGAATAACCTCAGTAGCACTTAATAATTTTCCCACTACACCCTTACCCTCAATATGAAACCGTGACAATGGGGCCAGCACGCGCGACGTCCATTAGTGCCATCAAACTTGATTCTCTTGTTGATATCACATACATTTATATATTTATATTCACATGTTGGATTAGGTCTTGTGTTCTATGTATAAATTATACAGACAAATATTAGACATATTATTTGTTATTTATAAAATATTATCGCAACTCAATAAATAAATTTATAAAGAAATAAAAAAATGGCATTTTAGTGCTGTAATAATATTACTGAATAAATTGTCAATTGTAAGGTGACAAAAATGTACACAAGATATAAGATTATCCGTGAGGATTTAACAGTAGGTAACGCTGTTGTAGTTTGCTTTGTAAAAAGGTGTACTAAGTATAGTATTTAATTTTTCACTCAATTTCATCCGTTGAAAATATGTTTTCCACGAAGGAAAAAAAATTGAGCGACTAAATTTTTAAGACCCTGTGCAATGTACCATTCTTAAGCTTGTTAAATCTGTAGCTTTACGTTGCACGATTTCTTGTATTTACCTTGTGTACTTTTATATAAAAGTTCGTGATTTAGAAAGATTTATTTAATGAAATAACAAATGCTTTATTTAATAATAAACCCGTGAATAATTTTTTTATATAGCCTGATATATATGTAGATACATTGCCCGATCCACTGTAAGAATCGGGCGTAAATTTTCACTCCCATCATTCCGAGTAAATTTTTTTTTTTCAGCGTTACTGAAATTAACTTTTCTTTGGTAATTTTTGAGATTTCTTAACAAATAAATTATTATAAAAAATTGATCAATAAATACTGCTTGTAGAAATTAAAAAAAAAAATATTGAAATTTTTTTTTTTTAAATATTGAAAATTTATTTGTTGAATCAAATTACAAAAAAAGATAATTTTTTTAATCTCTCATTATGCATTTTGTAATGTTTTACACGAATAACAATTTTTTTTTTATTTTTATTCGGTGAAAAAACAATTTACTCCGAAGGGTTTTTTTTTTTTTTTTATTAATAATATAAATAAAATTTTTCCCAGAGTAAATTTCAAAAATTATAATAAATTATTTTTTTATTCCCATTTGTAGTTTAATATGGTTATACATGACCAAATCAAGCCATATATGATTTTTGTGAATAGTAAAGTCACCAAAATACTTTTTAACAATAAAAAAATTGCATTCGTCATGATATCGAGAATGAAAGTAGATTTTTATTTGAATTTTACAATAAATAGGCTTTCATTCAAGAAAATGATAGTTACTTTATACTTTCCGGAAAAAATGCGTCGCAAATCATTATTATTATTATTCTATGGTCAGATATAAAACTTTAGCTTTGTACTAAACAGTTCATATTTATTTATTAATGTAATTATAATAATTCTGTAATAAATGTCAATAAAATGTATTAAAATATGATTGCGAAGTACAAGTTTATTTATTCAAAATAGATCGAGTGGTTGCGAATAAGCTGCAGCTGAAGCTGCAACTGGGTGGTAGCGTCATCGACCCACTGCTACACTGTTGAGGTTAACCCCTTTTGGCACCTGGGTACAAAGGCGTGGCTTTTTATACTGTGGTCGATAACCTGGGTCCATTAAGGCTTATAGCCACCCCATTCTGCTTCTGCTGTTTTTTCACCTCAGCTTTTGATTTTTACAATTCAATCGCTAGTTTTTCCTTCATCAGTTAAGTATACTTATGATGTGTTTACGAGAATTTTTTTGGCTACACTTGTGACTTTCAGAGGAGCGAAATTTCGATCAGAGTAGCTCGAAATTCAAGCACAGACATACTATCGATTATAATTGTCTTATAGATAAAAATTATGACGTAAAATAATAATAGGAGAGCCACGTCAGCAGGATTGGTTCTAAGTGCTGGCTTATGTTACCGGAAGGGAGGTAATAGCCTTCCGTGAGTCTATAACTTTGTTATAACTAATTGATCTTTTCTCATTCTTCATTCTTCAATCATCATTTTTCATTTATTTATTATCTATATTTTCACTCTTTACTCTTTGCATTTTTTATTTATAAATAACGAAATTGAGGAATTTATTTTGTAGCTGTTAATTCAGTAATTTTTAATAAAACACTGAAAAAAAAATACTTGACTGAAGAAAAATATTTTTAGATCGAGATTTAGTGATTCTCAATGTTTTGAGTGTTGAAAAAACATTATACAACTTCTATTGAATAGAAAAAAAAAAAAAAATAGGCCTTAAACTCGACATGAAAGGTGGATTTCAAAGCTATATATTGAGGATTTAAAAAATATATGAAAACCTTTAAGAACTTTCATGAAAAGCAGAATTATAATTTAAAGAAATCAAAAGTTATTTTTAGAAATAATTTATTTTACATTTAAAAATTATTTGAGTAAGAAAAACATAAAGTCTTTAATTTAAAATCAACTGAATTAATTACCACCTAAAAAAAAATTTTTTTAACCTAAGGTAAATTTTTTTGGCTCAAAAAAACATTAAGGAAGACTCAAAATTTCTTAAACGAAGTCAAATTTTCTTGAGCCAAAAAAATTTATTTTTGCTCCAAAATAATTTTCTCAAAATTTTTTTAAAGCAAGAAATTTCTTTTTTTTCTGTACAAAAAGTAGGTAATATCGAGCTTTTAAAAATTTTTTTTCTCAGTATAATAACGAAATTTAATATCAAACCTTTAATTAAACTTCTATTTAAAACTATAAACAATGACGCAGTTAAACAGGAATTAAATTATAATTAGTTACGAAATGTGTGCATGCAAAAGACTAATTTAGCGGATTATTTACTCCGTGATACCTTTGCAGAAATACACCGGATTTTTCGTTAATATATACACATGGCACTAACCACCAGCATTATGAAGATCAAGACACCGAAACTAGAGAACTATTTTAAGATTTTCGCTAATTATACGATCCGTTACGTCTATTATTTTATTCAGCTTGACTCTCAATACAAGACATCACATCCGCCGCATCATGTCTATTTTTACTCTACACATCTGTATTTAATTTATAGCATTAATCTACCATATTTTATTTATTCATACTATATCCTATCAATTCAAGAAAGATAGAGAGAAAATAAAATAAAGAAGATGAATAAATTTTATAAAGGGATGGTTGCAACCGACCATTTAAATTCCCGGCTCAGAACCCAGAACTCTCGCAATTAATCAAAGTAAAAAGAGTTAAAGTTAAAGTATACTTGATAAATGTAGGAGGAAAATATGAAAAACGAATTAGTTTTCCGTTTTAGTACTTTATCGATTAAGCAATCTTAATACATCGCTGAGCCGCAACGTACCATAAAGCGAACGGAACAGGAAACGATCTATTCTTACTGAGGAATATCGTCTCTACGCTAGTGGTTTTGCAGTTGAATTTTACTCTGATTAATAACGAACTTATTTTATCGGTTTTTTATTTTTGGTTCTAAATTATCTATCAATTTTTTCTTTCTATTGTAAAAGAGGTAAGGTGGGAGGCACAACTCTAGTAAAAATGTAGAAATATACTAAAAGAAATTTTAAATTGATTCAAAAAATAAATTTTGAATTTCTTCCGGTTGATTTTTAATTTTTGTTGAAAATTTGTTAGATTTTAGAAACTTTAAATTTGTCCAAGAATTAAAATTATAAATACATAGATTACATGTTCTGATAATTGTTTAAAAATTATTGTAATGATTAATCACTTAATTAATTATATTAATCTTGAATTTTTTTGTACCTAAATTACATTATTTGAAAATAAGAAATTAATTTGTTGAATTAGTGAAATTTTTTTTCTTTATTTTTTTTAATTTGCGAGTAAATTTTCTGAAATAATTCAAACTGAATGTTTAAAACTGAAAATTAAATTGTAAAAATTAAAATTAAATAATTCAAGAAAACTATTTTGAAAATTCAAAGCTTTTTGTTTGTAATTTACTCAAATAATTTTTGAATGTGAAGAGAATTCATTTCTGAAAAAATACTTTTCATCCTATAAATATTAATTCTACTTTTCATAGAAGTTCAAAAAGGTTTTCATATATGTATTTAAGTCCATAAAATATAGCTTTAAAATCTACCTTCCATGTCGAGTTTAAGATCAGAGTGTTATTTTTTATTCAATTGAAGTTGTATAATGTTTGTTCAACACTTCAAAAGGTTGAGAGCTAGTAAATGCTATCTATATGCATATAGACTGGTGAATCACTAGATGGTTAAAAACAATTTTTAAAGAAACAAACAAAAGAAGCAGTACAGAATATAAATAAAACCGCTGTCTGATACATACGTTAGAAATTTACCTAAATCAATATAAAAAAGTAAAACAAATTGATAGCCTGTCGAACAACGGGACGTCCCCTAATATTTCCGAATGTAATCGAGGGGGTGTACTGAGCACAGTGTCCTAAAGGATGGACCCGTGAACGGACAACAACAAAAATAGTCTACATCTATTTCTATAGATATATAAAGTAGTTTGCAGAAAAGTACGTAGAAATGAGTATAAAAAATAAAACTAAAAAAAGTTGGACAATGCAGTTACGTCCGGGGGTGTTTTATTGGCTGGTTTCCGCATGGGGTGGAAATTCTAGTAACTAAAGTTCGAAGGGGATAAAGAGGTGTTTGGTTGGTCGACCATCCACATCTTGTATTATACAAAACGTGTATACTTTCTCTCTGGTTCTAAAAAACTTTTATTTTTTATTATTTACCAAGAAGTTAAGCTCTTCCGTTTAAGTAAAGTTATTTTACAAAATTTTATTTTTGGTACACCACACAACATTTACAACTTTTGGCTCAATGCTGTTTTCACTGAAACGATTGTCTTCGCACACCAAAAAATTTTCTTCTTGTATCAAATATTTCCTCTATATAATATTAGAATAGATAGAATATTAATTATTTTATTTGATGACTCAAGTTAAACGAAAAATACATAGTTCATTATGATTCTTTGGATAAATACTTTATCAATTACTCTAATTATTTTGTAGAACTGATATCAGTCAGTAAAGATCTACCATAAATTAAATTATCGCATAGAAAAAATTGTTTGATGTTATAACTTCAGATTAAACTCTTCACTAGAGGGAAAATTTAGCGTTCATACGCCACCTAGCGGAGACTCGCCAAACCACTGGCCAACTAAGTACAATTTTACAGTTAATTACCAATATTTTTTAGTACATATTATTTAAATAAAAAATTTTTTACACTCCAGTTGATAAAATTCAGTAAAATTGAAAGAAAAATTTGATTTAAAAACAATTTTAGTATCAATTTAAAAAAAATTTGAAATTTAGAATAACTCGATGATTTATTAAAAAATCAATTAGTGGCTCTGTCCGTGATGATTGTAAAATTCTTTAAAAAAATGACATTAAAAATTCATTGTATATAGTTATCATGATTTAATTTGACACTAGGGGTCGTGCGAAGTGTTAGGTTTGTCTTTTCTCAGTTGGATCTATTACTGTTTCTGTTAGTTATCGCAAGTACACACAAGTACGAATGCACCCACATACGCGATAGTACATTAGAGCACAAAATTAGACTGGTTATTTACCTGCGCGATGAATAACAGAGATAGTGAAAGTTAAAAGTCCTTATTGCATTATATACATACAATATATACTCTAGGTGTATCGGCTGTATGAAGCCACCGGAAGTAAAGGTTTTTGAGCGCTCGAGAGTTTAGGGCACGTGGCCTACAAAACCGTGGGGTGTGATAGCGCGTCACGCGACCGGAAAGAGCATCCTAATTGATATCGATCATCCTCTGCCTTTTTTAACCATGACGCACACTCCATTTATTTATTGCTCTCATATTCATGCTGTTCATGTGAGCTGTATTGGTCTTTATTATATCAATAACGCACATGCATGGATATAGTCTTTGGTCTCTTTCGTAGTTTAGTCAAAAATAAACATCCACGTATTCTTAAATTATTTTCATACAGTCATAGGAGGTAACAGACTTGATTAGATTTTTTCAGGATTAATTTAAAGATTTTTTGGGCTATTTTTAATTTTTTCATCATAATACTTAATCATAATAATCATAATAGTAAATTAAAATTTTATTTATGACTTAATACGCTCAAATTTAAGTAATCGAGACTAAAATTATCAAGAACAATTTATTTTTCTATCTAAAATCATTAAATTTCAGAATAATTATTAATAAAAAATATCTTAATTATTCTTAAAAAAAAAATAAATAATTGTTTAAAAACAAAAAAATTATTTTTCTAAAAATCGTTCATTTTATAGCAAAAATAATTAAGAAATTTGAGTCAAATATTTTTAACGCAAAATTTTTTGACGCAATAATGCAAAATTTTTCACTGTGTAAAATCATATCAGGCTTGATACGACTAATTTCCATATTTGAACGTACATGGCCAAGTCAGAAAATTTTTTCACGTTCTCACACGATTCATGAATTCAATTAAAAAAAAATTTTTCTTTTCTTCAAAAATTTATCAATATTTAAAAAATATAAACAGTTTATTTTTATACAAAATCGAGGCATAAATAACTTTATTTAAAAAAAATTTACGAGGATCAAATCCTCGTTTAGAATGTCTCCCATAAAAACATAAACTACCGATACATTGATATGCGCTGAAATTTACAAAAAAAAAAAAAAAAACTCCCAAAAAGACAAGTCCAAAGATCATGATTAGAAAGGGTCACATATAAATCATACTGGTCAAAGTTTTATCCATTGAATGTTATCAGAGTTTCCAGTCCGTCGCACAGACATTTCGCACGATTATATTTTACCGTGGTTGTAACATGTAACGTGTTCCACATGCTTCATGACCCCGCTCTAAACACATCGAATAGGAAATCTCGTTGCATTGCAACAGTGCTTTCTGCTTAGCTTCTTTCATTTTCCCGTTGTAGTCTGTATCGTATATCATGGACATAAAACATGATAATAGTAATAATAATAATAACCACACACTCATCTGTAATACAGATGTATCTCACAAAAAATCCCCATACATACACACAATACTTTTATATATTTTATCTTACAGCACTCAATGATATTACCAAATCAGAGCATATGCTGGACGTTGTCCACTCCATTTACTTTGCTGTGTCATCTCTCAATAAGATGTATAGATATATATACCCAGATTACCCTTCGAATTGAGTTATCGAAAGCCCAACCCTTGAGTAAAAAAATAACTTATGACTCTAGCATAAAAAATAAACCAAATTGATTAATTATATTACAACTTAGACGTTTAAAAAAAATCGATAATAAAATAAGAACAATAAAAAAATGAGTAATGACAATTGTACGACTTTAGACATGAGAAACGTTAAAGGGATTTGGTAGACAACGGGAAATCTAAACCGGTAACAAGATGGCCGCTCGGAAACGGAAACCGGAAACGTGTCACTCGAGCTACTGCTTGTTTCCGTCGTGTCGTGCAAAAAGGAAGCTTGGGCTTGGGCTCATTCTTCTGGTACGAAGCACTGCAAAAAATATTAGATGAGCTTTTGCGTTCTACACATCCCATATGTAATTTTTAACCTTAGTTAGGATTTAGATTATATTTATCTTTTGTGTTGTTATTATTATTAGTGGAAAGGAGGAAAAAAATAAAATACGGATTTTAAATGCACGCTTCTGCGGTTATATATTATATATTTTTTTTTTTTCACTATGATACACAATGTACATATATACAACCTGCTACAATAAATACTTAGCCTAATAAAATTAATAACAATTGTAGTGAAAGGTAGTTGGACATTACACATTAATTTTTAATGTTTAAACATTAGATTTTAAGTTAATACTATAAATTTTAAATTCACTGAATTCGTGTTTTAAATCATTATTTTATAATCATATTCACAACAATTGCATTATAATCTTAATTTATTAATTTAATTTTTTATAATTAAATATATTTATTCACTTGGGTTTTATTTTTCCATCACTTTCTTACTCTTTTTATGGTTTTTTGTACAGTACTACATTTTAATGTAGGAAAGGATTGATATATATATATATATATATATTTCAACGTTACCCTAGTTAGATTTAAAATTTTTTTAATTTTTTTAGTCAAAATTTTATTTTGATATTTTTAGTTTTAGTTATTTAAAAATTCTCATTCTTTCGAACCAATCCAAATGTGTTACAACGAAATTTATGCGCTTAGTTTTCAAAATAAACGATCGTGTAAAATTTCAAGTCAAAAATATATAAGATTGAATATTTTGTTTCAGTCGATATTGTTTCAAGGCATTGACAATTAAATCCGAGAAAAGAAAGATTCAAAGAGATTGAGACAATTAATTCTGATTTTTTTGAGGTTTAAACAATTATGATAAAAAATTTGGATTTTTTTCGTCAAAAAGAAAAATATTTTGAATTTTTTATTGAGAAATATTTAGATAAAGCTTTTTATAGCTTGAAAAATTTTGAGGACAAAAATTGCGATTTATCTTAATTCACCTTTTTAGAATTAGCTCAAAAAATTAAAGATCGTACTCAATTTCTTGCTCTTCTAAATTTTCTTTTCCTCAGAAATTTCGCAATGCGCTATAAAAAATGTGCGTTAATTTTTTGCCACACAAAATCAAATTATTACCAATCATAACAAAACACTGTGTGTAAAACCTATCAAATAACTTGATTACTCTTTTGATCAATTCTTACGGGAAAAAAAAATCCACTAGAGACGTAATGAAGCTAAAAGTACCGAGATCACTTGAAAGAAGAGTTAAGAAAAAAAATCTTTAGTATAAAATAATTTAAATATTTAACAACAAAATCTCGCTACAAAAACTACATCCTTAATTATTTTGCACCACTGGAAATAAAATATATTCACCAATATTGAATCCTCGATAAAAATAAATAATCTATAAAACAACATTATTTCACCACCAAAATGGTTTCTGCATATACGGGGAGGCCATTACCTGGGCACTTCCCGAATACGTCGACTCGACTAATTTTGACTGACAGGGTTTTCCATCCCTCACCAAAACAGGTACCGCAACTCGTCGGGGTGAGCACCCACTGGCGCCCGCTTCAACGCGCTCATTTTGGGCGCGTTTCGTTTTATACCTGTGGTTCTGGAACCAAATTTTCACTTGGGTCGGGGTAAGTTGGATAATTGAAGCGAGATGTTCCCGTTCTGGAGCACTAAGGTACCTCTGTTGACGAAATCTTCGTTCCAGTTCGTAGGTCTGAGCTTTTGAGAACAAAACCCTGCGCTTTCTTTGTTTCTTCCCGCAATGACCGGAGTGGTGGTCATTAAGGTCGTGGGTTCGCGATGATGATTTGTCGTCGTTGTGGTCGTGGTCGTTATCGTGATCGTGGTCATCCGCGGGTTCTTCCGCTTCTTCGAAGTCTTGTTCTTCATCTTTGGAGGAGTCGTTCCCGTTGTCTTGCTGCGACGAGGGAAATGATAGGTCTGATATTGTTGGACTGGTTGAGTCGGGCTGTTGTTGTTGTTGTTGCTGCTGTTGGTGAACTGCAAAATAAAAAAAAAAAAATTGGGGTTAGAGATATGTAAAAAAAGATTTGAAGACAATCAATTTTAAATTCTCCATTAAATTTAGACTTTCAGACTATACCAAAAAAATTTAGCACCGTGGATACAGAAAAATTATTAGTAAAGAATAGTCCATGGTCATTTATCGTAAAAAATTATATTACATATATTATAAAAAATAATATGTCTAAGTGGGGAACGTTAAGTTTGAACAAAGTACTTGTGAACACGCTATCGGTTGTAGAGAGCCAAAACTCAAACTATATATTGAAAATATTATATTTATGTGCAATAAAAAAGGGTAGGCTTGAGTCGAGATACATCTAGGATGTAGTCTCTGGTCTCTAGTCTGGTCTACTACTTCAGTGGGGTGAGTGTGTAAGTGTACAATATGCTATTGTGTGGAGGGTTGAAGGAGAGGGTGCGAAAAACTATATAAACCCTATTCGATTCTCATGTTGAATATAATATGTGTGTATTGTGTTGGTGTGAGTGTGTGGCACCCCACACGAGATCAACCATATCATTTTCATGGGAGATTAGCTCTTGATTTTCGCCCTCTGTGATTTCAATTAAGATGATACTACATGTCCTACTTTGTATGGATGAACCTTTAGCTGCTAATTTTATAACCATTTAATTCTATTTGATTGGGAAAATAATTAACCGAGTTTTGGAAGATTTACTTGAAAGAAGAAATCGATCAACCATCGTCAAATTAGAGAAAAACTAAAGGCGCATCGTTTGAACAAAAAATTGAATTAATAATCTACTAACAATGTTTTAAAAATTTTATTTCTTCAATTTATCGATATAAAAAAGTTCAAAATATTTTCAAACTAAATTTTATGAAATTTTGTTAATAATTATTAAGTTTTATTAACTATTAATACATTTTTTATCATATTTATTGACGATAATTCAGTAAAACTTTAATAATTTTAAAAAATTATTAAAAAAAACAAAAAGGTAAAATAAGATAAATATTATCGGTATTTTTTTTATTATTAAAAAAAACAAAAAGGTAAAATAAGATAAATATTATCGGTATTTTTTTTATTATTAAAAAAAACAAAAATTTTCAGTACAATAAGATTCTAATGAGATTCAAAATAAGTATAAGGATTACATCAAATCATTGGATAGAGTTTTTTCAGCTTGAAAATGAGGTATTAGCTGTGATGCTCCGGAATAATCGAATCATTGATGATGTCACACCCAAAAGTTTCCATAATAAGAGAGGTATCAAAAAAGTGAAGTAAGGGTAAGGGCACGGTATGGTATGGTATATATATCCATCACTAAGAAAGCACGGTAAGCCCTCATTCACGACAGGCTGTCTATTAGGGCACTTTTTGGTTAAATAGATGCGAAAGTACAAGCACAAGTAAGCGGTGGAAACTAACACGAGTATTCAGTAACCGCGACAATGTGAATTTTGGGCGTGACAATTTTGATTCATCGAGTTGTTACGGGAGGGGTCCATCATTTTCGTTCATTTGTGTTGGTCTTTTTTTTCCTCTCTCCAGAATATATGTGTCTATAAATGTAGTTGCAACCGCTTGCATCTGTCCCCACGGTGACATCTGTCACCCCAAGTTGGCCAATCGCGTCCCCGGTACCCAAGGACCTTTTATACGACTATTAGATCCTGCTTAGCTCGCGCGAACCAATTGTAGGGTGTTAAATAAATAAGGGTTGTGACAAAACCAAAACCTGAGGAGAGAAGAAAGGAGAATGCTGAAGCTATAATACATGCTCAACACCAAATATATCCAGGGATATGTACTCATTGTCGCGTTTAATAGGTTATACCCCACTGATATATTTCTCCCCCGGGCCTGGGGTCAAGTCGGATCCTAGAGTACACTTACAACAATACATTTTTGATCTTCAGATCAAGATTTTTAGCCGTATTGATACAAGGATCCTCAGTTTTTCAATTTCATCAAATTTCATGCTCTTGGATAAATATTTTATGGAGGCTTACCAGTCATTTCGGCTAATGTTTGGGGCACTGACACCGGCAGTATTGGTCCCGTCGGCCATCCTAGAAGTCCTGGCGGTGGTAGTGTTGTAGGAGGCGGCGGGGGAGGTAACGAATTTCTCAGGTTTCCATGTTGGACTGCGTGTTCCAAAAGTTGTTGGTAGGTCAATGATACATCATTGTTTGGAAGGATTGTTGTCGCTAAAAAATAAATCAATTCACAATTTTTACTTCAGTCATCATTAAATGTTTGAAACTGATTTTATGATCTATAATCTATGAATTTTATCGTCAAATTGAGCTTCAAATATTAAAAATTTATTGTTTTTTGTTCAAAACATAAATAAAATATTTTAAACATCAATTGAACATGAGTAATATGTAGTTTTTAGACATATTGCTGCTTTAATTCTTAAAATAAATTATTTTCTACTCAAAAAAGGACGAAAGTTTACTAAGAAATTAATTAGACATGATTATTGGGAAAAACTATTGTTATAATGATAAAAATGAGCTAGATTTTTGCTGAAATAATGATTAAAATAATCTTAATATTGTTCAGAAGTCAAGGTTTCTCTATAAAGTGGATGGAATTGTTCAAAAAATGAATCACGCATGGATTTTTCAACTAATCATTGCTATCTTAAAGGAAATTATAGCTTAATCTTTAAGAAATATCTTTTAAATCATTGGAAATAAATTCTGCATCATTGTTTGAAAGAACTATCGCTGAAATATCAGTTTATTTAATGAACATGTCATCAAAATTAGTCAGAAATTTTTTACGGGAATTTTTATTGAAAAAAAAAAATGTTTAAAAGTTTATCGATTATTAAATATGTTTTTTACATGGAAGATTAATCAATTACATTAAAAAAAAACGACTATAATTACTTTCGGAAAGGCATATTTGATATTATTCGATTCTGTGCTACAAAAAATAGAATTTGGAATATTTTAAAGTTTGAAAGCTTGAATAGAAAGATTTTAGAGTGAAAAGGTGTATAAAAATAAATAGTAATAGGATTTGACTTACCATGATTGTCGTCTTGTGCCGTCGGTTTGGCTTCATTTAACTCCAAAATATCACTGATATGGAACCCGGAGCTCGTTCTGGAAGCCACTGGTGTTTTAATACTCTCAAAAAATCTGTTAACCAAACAAAAAGTAAAAAAAAGATTAGTTTTAAGAAAAACACGTAGTCTTTATTCTTTTTTTCGATGACTATTGAGGAAAAAGTTATTCCAGCAACGGGAGCGAGACAGTAACAAGTATGACAATGAAAATTGATGAGTAAATAAGATTTGTGCATGGCAGAGTCTTTCGTTCAAAAGATAATTATTACTATTTCAGGCAGCTTGTTGTGTTGTAGAATTTTAAAAACCGATTAAAACCAGTCAAAGTACAGTTTTTGTTGCCTTGAAGCCACCCGCCTTTATTATATTTCCCCATCGGTACCGGTAAAACTACTCTGCGTCAGAAACTTCGAAATGACCACCCGGTGAGAATTTGCACCTTTCTACGTGCCGGAGAATGAACCTGTGAAAAATTTAACGAGTGAAGAAGTTAAGTTACTTTTCTTGAAAACGACTTCACCGGAACCTGCTAATCCAAGGCTTTGTTTAGACCGCATTGTGCACTCTAGAGCCCTTGGGTGCCCGAAGTACCCTCTATTATTCAGATTCTAAAATCACTTAAGCCGTGTGATCTTTTATTAAAGCACGAATTTCAAAATATTTATTCTACTAAACAATAACTTTACCGAATAACGTACGAGGAATTTTAAATTATCTTGGATCGATTTTCAAGATAAAGAAAATCAGGCATCGAAATCACTTCTATTCAGGGCATAGTATTCCTTGTTTATCGAATTATTTTTATTGTTATTGTCAGTGGTTTGAAGCATGCAATATTCATAATAATCCCAAAAATACATTTTTATTATTTTTTACTTTCTAAACCATTTCATAAATTATTACATAATACTTTTTAAAACACCCACTGATTGTCAGAAAAATGCTCCTTATATTTTTTATTTGACATAAAAAATTAGAGGATGCATCCAACTCAATTATCAACAGTGCAATATAATAAAATGTCCTCTAATTGATCTCAAAAAAATTCAAAAACAAATTAATTACATTGATAAAAATATTAACTTAATTTAAGAAAAGAAACTCTTGAAGAAAATTATTTTGAAAATTCTCATTGTCTTAAATTAAGCGGAAGTTTTTGAATTAAAAAATTTTTCGTTTTAATTATAAATAATAAAATTTTCTAAAACGATTTTCTTGATTCAAGAGTTTTTTCCTTGAATCAAATCAATCTTTTTATCAGTGTAGGAAATATCAGAACTTGATTCTGACTTTTTTGTGCAACAGATGGCTCTGATGGCCCTTTTAAAAAATCAATTTGGAAATAATGTATTCAATTTTTTGTATTAAACTTTAAATTTTTGTATTGCAGAATTTTGATCTTTTAAAAAAAGCATTTTTACCTTGAGTTTAAAGCTATCTGGTTGTACCAATGGTTAAGAATGTTTGCCGGGTAGGGCAATAAATGCCAGGGTAAAATTTTACTTTTATCACTCATTGTTAAAAATTTCTAATAAACAGTAAATCTACTAATTTTTAAACTACACTAGTGTGTCTCAAAAAATCTAATATTTCTGACACTGTTTAATAAAAAAAATCACTGTCCTCGAATCACTGATCAAACTATCACTTCACAGCACACATGTGAAACAAATAAAAATATTTGTGAATGAATTTAGAATAAACAGTGTATGTTTAGTTTTCACTAAGGATTTTCCCGAGTGTTATTTTTTGTGTGGAATTGAAAAGCGAGGACTCAAAAAATAGTGTTACAACAATAATATTTCGAGTATTCTCAACGAACACTTGACGGCTAGTGAAGTTGCTGTTGAAACGCACTTTGATCCTTGAGTGTCCTCGACAGTTTCCATGGAGGCGTGTCTTGGTTAGGGGCGGGTTTTCCCAACCCCTACCATAACGAGCGCCGGGAAAGACCGGTAATTTACATTCGTTGCCACCCCGTGACAATGCTTGAACCGTTTTGCTCGAGAGTATATTCTCGTGGTAAATTTACCGCTGGGAGGAGTCTGCTCTTTGGAACAGTGTAGGGCGCGGCACTGAGGGTTGTAATTTTTATATATATCATATATCATGGATAAAAGTTTATGTATGTGTGATATACAGACAGTACTTTTGAGTCTTATCCAATCCAAGTTTATCATCGATCACACGTCTTTTACCAGTTGTCTACTTATTTTAACACTACACTTTAATTCGTCAGTGTTAATGCGCCTTGTAACATTAACATCATATCACGGTGATAGTCATTACTTCTTTTACGAACCTGGTGAAGGTCGCTAGACTATTGATTGTCTAATATATGGTGAAGTTTGTACAAAACTCAAATTTAAAAGTCATTTGTTTAAAAAATATTTTTTTTTTGTTTCATCTACACTGAAAAAAAAAAATTCTTGACTGAAGTGTAAATTTTCTTGGCTCAAGAAAATATCAAGGAAGAAATATCAATGAAAATTTTTTGAATGAAGTCAAAGTTTCTTAAGACAAGATAAATTTATTGAGCCAAGAAAATTTCTTCTTGCTCCAAAATAAATTTAGTTTTCCTTAAAATTTTCTTGGTGCAAGAAATTTGTTTTTTGTGTATAGAGCTTCAAAAATTTTATTATTAGTTGAGAAAAGAAATATTTTTTTTTTAAAGGGGTGCGTAAAATATTACGTAGAATTTTTTACTTTATATTTAGGGATTTAATTTAAAATTTTTGAACTTTCACGACATTAAATTAAAAGAAGAAAGTTTTGATTTTGATGGAGTTTAGATAAATTAAATTCTTATAGATTTTAACAAAATTTTAAAAATTATTCTTATAGTTATTTTTAAGTAAAATTATAGTAAAATCCTAATAGAAGACGCTTGAAATAGAAAATTGCAGAGAATGAGTTTTGAGGTTTAAGGAAAGCTTGAAAATTCAGTCAGCCATTTTTGCCGCAAAATTAATGTCATTAAATATATGAAAAAATATTAAATACGAATAAGTACAAATTTTAAGTATAAATTTAGATTTCAAAAAATAAATACTGGAAATTTTTAATTTTATGAAGAGATTTGAAGAAAATTGGCTCCGTAAAAGTTTTTGTGATATATAGTTATACATTTTATTATATTATACCTATACATTAGATAAATTAGTGAAAAACATCAATTTCAATCTTTTTTTTTTCACGAAGTTAAGAGATTAATTTCATTTTATCTCTTAATGAAAAAAGTTTTATCTGCCATAAGATATGTGATTTAATAAATGAGTTTTGACATTTATTGTAACGTTATATTTATTACGGTAAACTAAAAAGTATTGATGCATTATACTTATAAACTTCAAACATTAATTTTTTTTTAATGAAAATGAGTCAATTGTGTGATGCGTTTAAATCAAATTAAAAAATCGGCAGCGCAAAACAAACCGAGTATTTTTTTAACTCTACTGGGGTAGAAGTATAGGCTTTGGCCATCTTTATTAATAATTAATTTTATTAATTAGCAAAAACTTTAAAAGTCAAAAATTGATTCAAACTTAATTGGGAATAATTATAATCTTAAAAAATTTTTTTAAAGAAATTTTATAGTAATTTTATTCTGTTTTCTTTTTAATTCAACCGTTACAATGAATAATTTTAAACACCTCAATAATAAAAATAAATTACTATAAAAAATCGAAATATCTCCACTTGAAAAAATACTTTCCAAAAATTATTCAACAAATAAATAATTTTCTGTGTAATAAAAAAGTAAAATCTAGTAGCCATTTTTTTGTGACACCGCCTATTTTCAGCATCTCATCAATATAAAATGTCTCATCGGTGTATTTGTGTGTATAGATGTATAGAAGGTGAAAAAGTTTCCCGAGGTAGTTTCCGGTTCTCTCGGTATTTCTATTGTCAACTGCCTCAACTAGCTTCCTCTTCTCCTTACACATATACACATAATACATATATAAATTTATACCCTTGGTCTCTATAAGTCAAAAAATGCGGAAGGGGGCGTACAAGGGTCCCATTGTAATCCGGCATACTTTAGTGTCGTTTTTCTCATCCTCGTACTCATCATCCACATCCATGGATAAGAACTCATGGATCATGGATCTTAACTTGACCTTTGCTTTGATTCACTAAAGATGGCCACCCCTTGAACCTTGTAATTAATTACCGCAACAGTTTTTTTTTTTTTTTTTTTTTTTTTTATACAAAAGGGGACTGAGAATTTTAAAGGAGGAAATAAAAAATTGAATTCACCACTTTTTTTTTTTTTATTTTTTTTTATTTAAGTACATATTTGTCAATAAGTATATATTACATAAATATTTAGTAAAGTTCTGCGAAAAGTTGCATAATAGTAGTGACAAAATGTCATCGACACGCAAAGGCAACAAATCGAGTAGCGAGATCACGCTTAAGAAATAAAAACACGGGATCTAATCCAGTTAGAAACGAGTTTAAGGTCTCAAAGACATTTTTTTGTTCTATTTTATTTTTATTATTGTTATTATTATTATCTGGTGAACTGCTGTAGGGCAATAAACTATATTTAAGTGAGTAACAATGATATAAGAGAGAGTAATGGGTAGATAGTTGGTATAATATGAGTTAGGCAAAGAAGAGCTAAGCGGCGAATGCACAAAAAGAAAATTTTCAAGGGGTGAAAGCCTCCAAGGGTGGTACCGAGTATCATCCTACATCCTACTCTACACCACAGCGCTTCCCTCCAGTGTATAAGGGATAGGAGAGAAAGGCAATCGAGTAACATTTGTCCAAGTCTCACGACTGTTTGGCGATAGCTGTGCCAACTTGTTTCCAACACGCAATCCAATTTGTCTACGTCTCATTGTTTTAAAACAAAAATAAATAAAATACTTAACCTTAGCGACATCTACTTGGCGCGGTAAATTTTATTCATTTGAATTATTATTTATTAATTAATTAGGATTGACTTTATTAAATAAACAAATTTTTCTTGCATGCTATCTAATTTTTATACTTCAATTTTTAGAAAAAATAATTATAATATACTTATCGAAAAATTTTACGGATTTAAACTTTGTTCTGAATCTTAACTCACTTTTAAATCATGCCAGTTTTTTTTTTGTTAATAAAAAAATTAAGGAATAGATTTAAAATAATATTATATTTAATCATAAGACAGAACGTAGCAAGAATGAGAGAATTTTTTGCTCATTCGCAGGAATTTGTATTCATTGGTTAAAAATTTTATTTTTGAATTCAAAAAACTAAATATCTTGAAATAAAAATAAAATTCTGCACTAAAAAAAAAAAAAAATTAATATTTACTTGAAGAGAAAAATTCTTGAACAAAAAAAAATCATTTTGAAAAATTTTGAATCAAGCAGAAAAATTCTTAGATCAACTAAAATTTATTTAAATTAAATAAAATTTGATGAAATTCTGCAAAATGATTCTTTTTAGTTCAAGACTATATCTAGTGATTTAAATTAATTTTTTTTACCGGGTGAATAAATTTTTTTTAGATTAAAATAATTTTCAAATATACTCAAAAGTTGTAAGCCAACAAAGACGATTTACACTTTGTTGAAAAATGCAATGTGTATGTACAAAATACAGGTGTGGAGTCTCATTTAAGAGCATAAGAAATAAATTTCAAGAAAATTAGAATGATAAAGTACTTGTAAATAGCAAAATTATTCCCAACAGGTTAAAAGATTTAAGATATGCGGGAACACTATAAAATTACAAATAGGAAGCAGGAAAGGGCATGCCATCGATTTTCAGGATAATGAAATAAGTGAAGACGAAAAATCTAGTGTCAATACAATTGAGAATAGACATCCACCTATTTACGAGGTTAAAGTTATTCCAACTGTTTGGTTATTAACATAACAATACGAGTACCTGTCGGCTTGACAACTCCAGGCTTTCAAATTTAAGAACTCTGACTGGTGGATACTTCTATTCCATTGACCGTAGATTTTAAGTTTTAGCTATTATTATTATGTATGTACCTAATGTACCAGCATATCTCACCTCGAGCTCGAGGCAAGTGGTTGTTAAGTTTTCGGATGGTGTTTTGTTGTCGTAGGAGTTATAAAGCCGCTGTACTACCCGTAGACCATCCAGGATACTGCCACCATACTATACAAGAATTGAGCAAAGTCGAGTGGAAGGGAATGGAAATATTTTTCATGAATGGGAATGACGGTAGAAAATGAAAAGAACTGTTTTTTTTTTCTAACACCTGAACATTTAAAGCTTAAATTTTATATATAACCTTACACTCAAACTTAAACTTACAACAGGTACTTACTTTTATTACCGAAACGTGTCCCTGCAATAATTCGGAGAATTTCAGGTGAAAAATTTATAACACCAGCACCAGCCTCAAGTGGGCCTCTTTTGTTCAATTGCTAGTACTTCCGGGTCTATAGATTTACTTGAATTTTATTTATATTTATTTTCTCACTCGTTTTATTACTTTATACCTCACTATTTTTTTCAAGCTTAAAAAATATTAAGATTTGGAAAAACTTTATCGTTAGGTTCAAATTTTTTGTTCCACCATCAATTTTAGATATTTTAGTTAATTTCCATAATAATAAATAACTTTAAATCTTTTATGAATGATGCTGTGTCAAATGGGGGTAAAAGGAGTTTTCAATGCAACAAAATGTGTGATAATTTGGTACAGGTGGTCACATAATTTGAAAAATTACCTTTGATGTTTGGAACATTCAAATTTTTATTGAATTTTTTTTTGTGATTCGTTATTGAGATGCGATTTTTTAAATCATAACAACTAATTTATAAAAAAATTCAGGTCTTCTTCATTGCTAGAATATTTAATTACAAAAAAAAAATTTTTTGGGAATAAAGTGTTGATAGAGAAATTATTCTTGATACTTAAATAATACGCATTGACAGAAAATTTTACATTTCAAAAGAAGAAAAGCTGAAATCAAGTTAAATATTCATACATACACGAGAAAAAAAATTTTTTATTTTAATAACATTATTTCTAATCAATAAAATAATTATAAAAATATATTTTGACTTTTCTAAAAATAATTAATTTCGCAAGTGAAAAAATTCTAATCAATTATATTACGTCATTTTTTCAGTGTAAAAATTCAAAGTGCAAAAAATAAATAAGTTAAAGTCGATACTAGATTACTTTTCTAAGAAATCGTAAAATTACTTCGTTGTGTCATCAATATTTTCAAAAGAAAAAAAATTTCCTGAAATGTTCCAACATTATCTTCAATTAAAATCCGCTATCAGAAGTCAACCAATTTTTTTTTAATTACATAACATGCAGGGTCAAAAAATCATTTATCTTCATTTAACTACCTACATATATAAAGAATATATACATGTTATTTGATTAAAATGTATTAAAAAAACAATTTCCACGTGTGCGCTCAAGGTAAAAAATGTATTTTATCAATCCAATGAGATATCATATCACTTGGCATCGCCAGAGACGAGGTGTTAGTTGACCGTCGAGAGAAAAAATGACAACGAATGTACTAACATTAAGTAACAAAGCAATAATAAAAATCAATTTAATTTATAAATTAAAATTTTTTTAAATATAAAAATTTATTACAAAAAATAAAAAAATAAATTTCAGTACAGCGAAGTTTGAAGTTAAATATTTCTCTTCGTAAAGGAAGAAGAAGAAGAAGAAGAAAAACTTGTTCGGTTCATTCATAAACTCTGACAAAAGATGAAAAACCGGGTGGGCCCGTTCCCGTCAATGAACGTAGTAAGTTTGGTAGTACTACTATGCCTACTTGTGCTACTCTCCATGAATTAAATGTAGTTTTTCGAGTAACTATTTAGCCAGCGTAGAGTATCAGGGAAGAAATAGAAGTCCCAATACAAGAATGAAATAAATAAAAAGAGACGGACACTATACACTACGGGATGCCTTAGACGGAGTGTCGCCTTTTTATTTTCTTCCGCTACCATCAAGCATTCAGTATCCTCCACGCTACCCCCATATTTAGGATAATACAAATATACATCTATTTGAGGTGTGTAGTGCCCGGTATATTTATGCGTGACCTAAACTAACTTATTCTATTCGGCACATTTGACTCTTTATGAAAATATATAACGCATTATCCTGATAGTTTCGATATATGCTACTGTATAAATGTCAATAGGCTTCTTTTGTATCCTTCGATCGTATTTTGTTGATAATAAAAAGCGTTTAAGATGATTCAAATAGTCTCTGGTAGTTTCTGGTCCTTCCTTTTTTATTGTAGAAATACCGGAAATCACCGGAAGGGATCGAGAATTACTTCTTTTATTAATAAAAAAATATATACATACTTTCTGCTACAATATACATCAAAGATCCCTGCTAGAATTATTTAAACTACACAATGTAGACATTTTACATTTTTCATAATCTTTTAAATAGCTAATGTGAATACATAATTTATAAAATGTTATATAATGTAATACTTAATATTTTACACAATAGAATTTATCGGTTTATATTTAATATTGTCCGCTGTTTAATTTACTAACCAAGTATGAGATGCGGTTGACAGTCTCTTAATATAATAATATTATTATATTAAATATCAAACGGACAGGTGTAATGACGATGATGAGAAAATTGCAAATCGGTCAGTACCATATGGTTGAACTACTACATATATTGTATTGAGCGGTTTAGTTATATTACGTATGTGGTAAGTAATAAGAATGAGAAAGTACCAACGGGGGATTCCCTGTGTTACTCTGTACTGTCCTTCCTTATTAATTTTAAGGTAAAAAGAAAAATGTCATTGTGAACTTTAATTTTTAAGTAATGTTTCGTTTATTGTATGTTTATATTTTTATTTTCAAATTAAATTGTTTGTAAAGGTAATAAAAGATATATTGTGTTACTTCATAATGTCGTATTTCGTTTCGGCAGAGTTATTAAATGAAATTTTAAACTGTCTTCAGGTAATTATTCTGGGCATTTCTTTAGGGCGTGGGAATAGTAAGACGGACTTTTGTGTTGTGGGTGGCTCAAAATTAATGTGAGAAATTTTTTTTTTTTTTTAATTAGTTATTTTCTGCTAGTTTGGGATGTGTGAGAAGCTTTAATGGTATTACTTTACAAGGAGGAGTTGTGAGGTACGAAAAATACATTGTAGTTTTTTTTGTAATATGGTAACGGTTTTTTTTTCTTGGGGTTTCTTTTTTTGCCATTATTTCGTAAAGAGAAATTATGTTTTAAGACTTAAAAAAAATTTACTGTAAGTTTATTTGGCATTATTTATTGATAATAATTAATTTTTGTCTGGCTCAAATGATTTATTTTATATATGTATAAAACGATTGTGTTCCGTAATTTTGGTTCACGTGAAAATTTTTTAATTTTAAATAATAGTTCAAGATGAAGAATACTTGACAAAAAAAAATCTTTGGATTCAACTTTAGTCTATTTGTAAATACTTTTATAAATATTCAAGATATTTATATTATAATAAATATTTAATTTTTTCCGACAAAATATCCCCGAGAATAAATATCACAAAAAATCCATAATAAAAGGGCACAACAAAGTAACAAGCTTATTTGTTGGTAATTAAATTATTTAAAATATTTCTTGCGGGGATATTTCGTCCGGGATATTTTATCGGAGGATCAAAAATCATGGAACCACATTTTAAATGTTTCAAATGATATTAATAAAAATACTAAAAATAAAAAATGAACTTGCCTATAATCATCTTCATTGCAAACGTAATCAGGTGGTATGAGATGCCAAGAAGAGTCATAACAATCATCATATGATGCTGCCATCTCTAAACTAACTGATGTTTATCACTATAACTTATACTAATTAAAAATAAAATTGTTGATAACTTAATTGTAGGAACTACTGTAAATAACCAGACTTTTATGACATTTAATAGCAGTCGATAGTTCTTATAATTTATGAGATATTAAATTGAATAGATATATATAGTACACAGTTGTAAAAGTCATCGCAATACTAACTGTTGGAGTATCCATACATTCAGTTATGTATTCTATTAAAAATATATGTAGCTTCTAGATAGGAGCTCAGGCAACCTTATCTTCCATTCGATAACACCCTATAGATTAGTTTTGACTACCGATCATTGATTTCTAACTCTTTTATAGAAATTGTTATTATTACACTGAAAAGAAATTTTTTAATCAAGCTAAATTTCTTAGTCTAAGAATTTTTCTACTCAAACCAAGACAATAAAATTTTTTTTTGATTCAAGTTAATTTTTTTTTTTCATGATTATTATTGCACGCCTAATAATGCAAATGCGTTTGAGGTAGTCCTCTCTTAACACATCAAGGTCAAATACTGTGGTCTTAAAATGCCTCTATCACAACTTTGTTACACTTACAGGATAATATGGGTAGACTTATATCAACAAAACACTCTAAATAAGCCATTTTGTATTTTTTTTTTTTTTAAATAATTTTGTTTTGCTACATTGAAAAAAAACTGTTTGAAAAAAATTTTGAATGGACGTACGGATGTCTGTATGTCATCATGATAACTCCCGAAAAAATTAACTTATCAAGACCTGGTTTTTTTTTATTAGCTTTAGAATTGCAGCAACTGATTTCATATTATTCGGTGTTGTTTAATTATAATTAATAAAAAACAAAAATTGGCTGATTTTCTATATACATAGCCACGCATGGGCGCTTCGTCATCTGTTCAGAGGTGCATTTTAAATTTAAAACTAAAGCACAATTTGTTAATATTTTCCATACGATAAAAATAATACCGCTTATTGTATTTTCAAAATTTAAATAAGCTGTATGAGGCGTGTAATTATGGATTTTTCAAATTTTTATTGCTATTGTTATTCTATAATTAAAAAAAAATTATTGGAATCATAATAGGTAAAATTGATTCCATTAAATAGCACATCAAAAATGAAATGATAATTCTGTAATTATTGTATAAACCCTAGACTTTTGAAGTGCTTAAGTTCAAGTTGAAGTACGCCTTTATATTATACAATATATGAGTGCCTATTAGATTCATAGATTGAATGTTACTTTTTTTATTTCTATCGAATGGTTACTGATAAAATCATCACCTTGAAGCATAGAAAAAAAAAAATCATAAAATCGCCTACGTACAGAAAAACTATTACCGACAACCTACTCTTTATAATAGCGATGATAAAAAATAGGTTGATGTATTATATTTTATAGTTAAGTAATGTAGAAAAATTTTATTATCGTTAAATACAAAAAAGATGCTTGAAGTGATATCTAAAAAAATCAATATTAAAATATGTAAAAAAAAAATTTTAATACATATCATGATGGCCCAGTTTCTGCGTATATGTAATACATAAGAATTTTTCGCGATATACCATCTCTGTTTAAACTTTTAACGTGCAGATGATAATAAATTTAACCAACGACGGATCAATATAATCATGCGTGACTGTGAATCTAATTGCTGATGTGATGTATCGTGAATTATCGTTAAATATTATGAAACATATATAGGTACGAATATATAGATAGATAGGAAAGAAATAATACAGTGAGTTGTGGTAATATAACATTGACATGTGGTTTTAATCAATATGATTATCACAGATTATCAAAAAAAAGAGTAAATAAATAAAATAAAAATCATCAACGTTATTTATCTTCTATATTAATTTTTAACATATATCACATATGTACGTACATTTTCCATATATGTCAATTTTTTTTTTAAATTACATACATCAGAAGAAACATTTTTCTGAACATTGTAAAATTTATAAAATCCTTTTCGTGCAAATCCATTTATTTCCTTTTCAACAAATTTTAAAATATTTCATCTTTCAAAAGCTACATACAAGTTCTCTGCATTTAATTTACATACATTTACATATTCAACCCTCATCTTGTCAGAACAAAATTTTTCCCTTTGAAAGCTTCAATTTTTTCGGGCCATTATTTACAACAATAAAAAAAGTCACGTGAAGGATATTTTTTAATTTTTTTATAAAGAAGAAATTTCGAAAGTTTCTTATAGCCTAATTTATATCACGTGTTAAATATTAAACATTTATAATATATATATGTTTGATATAATTAGTATGTTTGGAAAATTTTTAGAAAGACCATAAAAGAGCGAGCATGGTGGTTTTTCGGGAATTCTAATTATGTATTGAACAAGTGCGACAAAGCATCCCACTTAAAGAATTCTTTAGGAAGTTAAAAAAAGAATGGTTGCGGTTTCTTCTCAAAGTATGTTTCCACATCAGCTCTGAGAAATTTTCTAAAGTAAGAAAGGAAATACATAGAAAATCTCCGACACTTAAATTGTTTAGTCTGATCATTTTGATGTTAATAAGTTTTACGGTTATTGAGAGCTCTCGGTGATTTGAATGAAGATTTATTTTTTCAAAGTTTAGTGAAGAAATCGGATAAAAGACTTCCTGAAGTCAAAGTGTGAAGTCTTTTTTTGTGTAAAAAAAATATTATTCTGCATAATGATACTGAAAACAGCTATCAGAAAATTTTTTGACTTTTATTACAAATGAATTATAAGCAATAATTTTTTATAAAATTAGCTCTTGTAATTTTTTTTCTTAATTTTTAAATGCGTAAATTGTTAATATTTTTTATAATAATCGAGTTAGACAAATCAAAAAAATTTATAGATGTCTGTTTATTTTAGTACACAGAAAAAAAAAGCTTCTTGCACCAAGAAAATTTTTACGGAAGACAAAACTTATTTTGGAGCAAGAAGAAATTTTCTTGGCTCAAAAAACTTTACCCTCCATAATTTAGAGGATGTTTTGACATAATTTTGTTAAAATTGTCAAAGTCTGCCTTACCAGCTGTCAAAAAAAAACAAAGTACTCTTATTAGCAACCGGTTACAATTGAGAAAAAAATTTTCCCGCATTGCCAATGAACGAGAAAAGATTTTCTTATCAATCGCCAATATTCTTACAATAATTATTTTTTAAAGCGCTCAGTAGTGAGAGAAGGGGAAGAGAGTACAATATATGTACACAGAATAAAAAGTGTGGACTATTGGCACATTTCCGTACGGGCACGGTACTGGCACGGGAAATGGCCATTTTTCCCCTATTTTCGCGCATCCGCACGGATTATTTTTTAATAAAAGGCGCTAAAAGAAAAGTAACTCAAAATATTCTCCAGTTTGTTTTTCCGTACTTGTAATAAATATATTATATTTGTGCCGTAATTTATATTATTGCGATATGAAAAAAAGAAGTCAATTTAAAGTAGTTTCACATGTGAAAATTAATAAAAATTACAAGTAAAAATATTTAGAAGCATTTTTTTATTGTAATTAATTTATTAAAAAATTTTTTTAACTTAACAGCTGACCGCTAACTTTAGTATTATGAATATTTTGAGTTACTTTTTTTTAGCGCCTTTTTTTTTTTTAAATAACCCGCGCGCATGCGCGAAAATAAGAGAAAAATGGCCGTTTCCCGTGCCAGTACCGTGTCTGTACGGGAATGGGCCAATAGTAAAACTCCAAAATAAAGTCTACCAATAAATAATAACCTGTATCAAATATACAAGCTGTGTAGAGTACACAAAACAATTGACTGACGTGTATTGATAAAAGTAAGATCTAATAAAATATTCAGGTACTCGACAGTAAGTTAATAAAAATTAGCCAAAGAATTATTAGAAATAATAGTTACCAATCTGAGTTTATTGTTAATATAGTTTACCAGTAAGTTATTGGAGTATTTTTATTAAATAATGGCGTCATTAGACAATGACGATACATCATCAAGTGCCAAAATAACAAAAGATATTGAAAAATTGTCGGTGGCTGGCGATGACAATCAATTGGAAAACAAAATAAAAAATATTTATGACGACAATAAAAATCACAACAATCCTGAGAACAGTGAAGCTAAATTAGATAATAAACAGGATGATGAATTTAAGCCACATTTGACCGGATTCGAAATTCGGGATCTTTATAAAATCGCATTGAATTTTTACAAAGGTAATTTATTTATTTATTTATTTTTATGATTTTGATAAGGGTATATGACATTAAATTTAGCTGTCACTTTACAATTTTTTAATTTTTTTTTCAACAAAAAAATTGCATTATTAATTAATTAAAATTTTTACGTCAATTTTTTTTTGCCGCAATTTATTTGGTAAAAAAATATGAAAATTAAGTTAGCTGACGTTTCAAAATTTTTCATTGAAAAAATTTCAATTAAATAATTGAAAAAAAATTTCACCTGTAAAAAACTTGAAAAACTATAAATGTAATTTTTTAGAAATATTTTTTTAGTTGTGATTTAATTAATAAAAAAAAAAATCAAAAATTTTCAAACGTCTGCTAACTTCGGTGTCATTAAAAATTTTTACGATAAGATTTTTATTTTAATGCGCAAGCTAACGAGCATTGGATATTGCAAAGTAAACAATTTACAAACTTCGTAAAATAAATATTCTAAAAATAGCGAATCGTTCGTTTTTCCGCAATCTACTCGAGTATTTTCAGCAATAATAAACTATTAACGTCTTAAATAATTCTGAAGAACTTCATCTTCTTGATTTGAGTAGAAAAATCCTTAAACCGATTCAAGTTAATTTTTTTTTCAGTGTAAAATACATAAAAATTACACTTCAACCTTTACTCCAATAGATCGAAAGGTTATTCGATAGTAAAATAATAATTTCATGAATTTTTTCAAACATTAAATATTTAAAGAATAAATTCTCACTTGTGATTTTGTTTTCTTTTGTAATTTTGTCGTTAATGTAACGCATGTATTTTTAGAAAAATGAATGAAATAACCTCTGCTTGAAAATACAGCATATAAAATCAAATAATCGATCGGAAAAATGGAAAATAGATAATAATATTAGCAAAATGTCATTAAATAACTTTGATGGTCTTAATTTAATTATATGTCTCAACAAAAGTTAACTTTTATCATCACGTATAACTTAAACTTGTGCTCTTTATTAAACAAAATTGTGTCATTTATTAATGTCATGGCAGCAGCAAAGAGTAAAGGCAACAGTCAATATCACAACAAACTTTCATCCATTATTAAAAGCTCTAGAGAAAACTTATATGATTCAATAAAAAACCACCAATATATATAATATATTATATTATAGAGACAAGATTTATAGTTTAGTTATATATTGTTGCATATTTCGTCCCACAATCAATTCAATTGATGTTTTCATTTCAATGTTACTTCCTAACACTCATATGTTTCCGCTTATTGCATAATTTAATCAAAGAATCCTTGATTTTAGCATCGTAAAATTATTTATAATTTCATTTATAACGACCCATAAATTTATTCAATTTTTTTTTTCTTAGAACTGAAAAGATTTTTAATTTTAAAATAAATTATGTAGGAGTTAGATATCAAAATTTTTCAATTAAATTTCAAATTTCCTTTATGTTGGCAGAAAAAGAAGGAAAAGCTGTGCACCTCTCATACGAAGACAAGCTTAAGCTAGTAGCGTTCACCCAACAAGCAACCCACGGAAAATGCACTCCGGAAAATTCTCCAGAGCTAGGAGTTCTCGACGTAATAGGAAAGGACCGTCGCTTGGCATGGCAAAACCTCGGAGACATAACCAAAGACCAGGCAATGGAAGGTTTCGTCGTTCTTCTGGACAAGCTTTGTCCTCTGTTCCGCACAGTAGTCGAGGCCCAGAAGCGGAACATCGAGGAGCAGAAACGCTTGAAACAAGCGGAAGCTGAGAAGAAATTGGACGATGAATTGCGCGAAAAGGAGGCTGCTGAAGAAAAGAAACGAGAAGAAGCTGACCGGGTCCAACGGGAGTACCAGCGCCGCCAGATTCAAGACGCCTTGAATCAACAAACTTACTACCAGTTCAAGGCCTATGCTGAACAGCAGTATCCGGGGAACCCGGAGGAACAGGGGGTGCTGATTCGTCAGCTTCAGGAGCAGCATTACCACCGATACATGCAGCAACTTCATCAAAATCGGCTGATGATTGATGAGTCCGCTGAGATAGACAAAAAGGACCCTGATCAAGAACGAGAACGAGAACGGAGTAGAGAAATTACTGCCGAAGACAATCAGCTCAAACCGGATTTGAAGATCATGATCAACGACGATAATAAAACTGAAATAATAATCGACAATGCCAAAAGTTTAGACAAGAAGAAAATAGACGACGATGAATTGGACGACGATGACAACGAAGACGACGAAAACGAAGCAGCTAACGACAAAAATAAGAACGATGATGAGGATTCTGATGATCAACCCGATTGGCCGCCAATTGAGACACCTAAAATGTGGACAAGGCCCGGCGTGGATGAGTTCAAGAAGCTTATAAGGCGCGAAAGTGGTGACGCTGTTATTAAAGTCGGTCACGGAGAAACCGTCACTGTTAGAGTACCGACACACGAAGATGGCTCATGTTTGTTCTGGGAATTCGCTACTGATGGGTATGATATTGGATTTGGTGTTTACTTCGAGTGGTCAAAGCCTGACACCAACCAGGTCTCGGTTCATATCAGCGAGTCTGAGGATGATGATGATGATGAGATTTATGATTCGGGGGAGGATCTAGAATGTGGACCTGGAAATGAAGAAAATAGGACGGAATTGAAGACTGCTGCTGCGCCTATCAGTGTCATCATTCCGGTAATTTTTTTTTTTTTTTTTAATAAGTAATGTTGAAGTGTATTAATATTTTTTTAAATTGAAATTTTTATTTAAATTTAAGTAAATTTTACTTGATTCAATAATTTTTCGTCTTGATTCAAGACAATGTAACTCTTAAAAATTATTTTCTTGGTTCAAAAATTTTTCTCTTGATTAAAGTTAATTTTTTTTTCAGTGTAGACTAGATTACTCTTTTTAAAGAAGAAAAAATTTTGAAAAATGTTTCAAGAATCTAAATTTTTTATAAAAACTAAGTACTAAATTTTCTATTTTGTTTTGACCTTTTCAACTATTCTGTCGATGAATAATTTTTATGAAACCTTTTTAGAAACTTTATAAAGTAGCAAACAAAATCCAGAACTTTTGACTTAAAGTTTAACTGTAGTTATGACGATGACACTGAAAAAAAGGATAATGCGATCCCTTATTTGAAAGTGTAATAAATGGATTATTGATTTATTTAACTTTATTCTTTTTATATTTCAGATATACAGAAGAGACTCACAGGATGAAATTTATGCTGGAAGTCATACGTATCCAGGTCAGGGTATTTATCTTCTTAAATTTGACAATTCCTATTCATTGTGGCGTAGCAAAACACTTTATTATCGTGTTTACTACACAAGACCTGGTTTCGCGAATGATTCATCTTAATAATTATAACAATTAATACAATACCACACCACAGCCACGACTTATCAACAAAGATTTATAAAAATTATTTATGCTGAACTTGTGAGTATCTAATTATCGAGATTACTGTTCTATTTGCATAATATTTTTTTTTTAATTTTGTTTATAATTTTTTTAAGGATTTACTACAATTGCAATAACGATAACAGGCACTATTCAATGATGTACTAGTCTGATAACACTACGAGTCATATTCAAAATATAAGTAACAGTTGTTTGAATAAAAAAACGAATGATTAGGTCTGTTAATTATTTTTGAATAATTTATTTTTATTTAATTATTAATATTATTTATTTATAGAGTTTAAATAAACAGCACAATATAATTTTCACTTAGAAATTTATTAAATATAATATAATATGTATGTAAATTAAATTAAAAAATAATAATTGTCATGATATTTATAATTTTTTATAAGTTAGAAAAAAATCAATTTGTTTAGGAAATTATTATTATAATTATAATTATGAAAGTATATTAGGGTTAATGAAAAAGAATTTTCTCGTTTTATTTAATTTTAAATTAATTATCATGACAATTATTGCAAAAAAAAAAGCTAACAAATGTGTCGAATTTATAAAGATTAAGCGATTAATGAATTTAATACAAACTATAATCGACGAAAATTAATTGTATACGGAAAAAAGTAAACTGTAATAAATAATAGTCGATTTATAATAATTAATGATCAACTGCGAAAAATTACCATTTCAAACAGTAAAATCGTTTACTTTTTTCCGTGTAATTGAATTAACTGTGACCTGGAAATATTTCATCATTTGCAAGAAAAAATTTTAGAAAGACTTTTTTAATTTTACGAGTATCAGAGGCTTGCGCTTTTGGATTTTTTAATTTTTTTTATAAACTTCTTATAAATGAATGATAAATAAATTTGTAATTTTCATTTAAAGTTCTGTAAAAAGAATTAAAAAAATATAAACTTAAAAAGTTTGCAAACTCTCTGAAATAAAAATTAATTGTTATAGTTTTGTTATTCTAGTTATGGATAAGTACAGAGGATGAAGGAACAAAACGATTAAAGTTAATATTAAATTTGTTAATTAAATGCATGGAAAAAAAAAAACACTATGAAACCTTGAAGCAGTTACGAAAATTTCCATCATTAAATAATTATGCAAAATATGAAAAACATGTTAAAAAATAAAATTAAAAGCACAAAAAAAGTTGCATACTTTTAAAATAATTATTACAAAATTTGAACAATTAGCGTGACTACTTTAAAGGTGAAACTAATAGATATATTTATCTATGAAATAAAAGTGTGCCTGAACACCACAAACACCTACTAGTTTATTCTTATACACATCAATGATAAATAAATAAATAAAAATATAATAAAATACAAAACAACTGCAACTACGAAAATATCGGCATTAAAAATTTGTTTGTACGGTTTAACATTTATTGTAACTCAATCCAAGTATTTTACATCACACAATATGTATTTACATATATTTATTTATATTTATAGTTTTACTTTTGAGTAAGTACAATATGCAATGGATTTGTTTTCAATAATAACCACAATAACATCAATATTTATTGTTGTATAACTTTTGTTTTAATTTTTCAATTATTTTATTTATTTTTAGTTTTAGTTATTAGAATACATTTTTTCCATTAATATTATTTTTACAAAGCATTCAAATTCAATTGAGTTAATTTTAGCTATTATATTAGCGTACAATAATTACCATCTAAAAACGTTTTATTTATTTTCATCAATTTTTTTTTTTTTTTAATTATACAAGAGCACTTTATCCAGACGGCATTGAATTATGCGTTGCTTAATTAAATATCAATTTTTAAATGTTTTACTTATTAAAAAAATTTTTTTTCTGCTCCTAATTTCTTTCTTCACTGGTTCGATTGTCTGCGTAAGCTACTTTGTTTCTATCATATACTTTTTTCAAATATATATTTATTTATTTAGATTTTATACTTTACTTCAAATCGATTAAAAATAATTTCTTTCCAAATTTTTATCTAATTTTTCTACACAATTCAACAACTTTTTTTACGCTATCAACTTTTAATACTGATTATATTTTTTTTTCTGGCGGTTTTAACTTACGGTGATTTATCATAAATTATCGGAAAAATCACCGGATGGTAATTGAAAAATTACCGGCAATTTTTATGGAAGTTTACCGTAATTTAGATCCGTCAGGACTCTTCAAAATAAATTTAATTTTCTAGCCTCAATTACTTTACCATTGCTTACAGCTAACAATACACTTTAAAAAAACTGTATTGTTGAGAATTTTTTTTTTTTTTTTTTTTTTTTTTTAACAAGAAAAATATTCATAATGCTTGCTAAATTTTATCAACTAATGTGGCAGTTCAGAAAGACTTCATTGTTAATATAATGTATAAAGCGCAAAATATTTTTTGGTCTTTTTTACTTTATTTACTTTTTGCATTATTAAAAATTTTAATAGTTTCTGTAATTGCACAAATATTTTTTTATCACATATTCGAGCTTAATAATTAATTTTTCCTTGGTAAATACAATAGTATTAATTAATTACTTTTTTTTTAAATTCATTCACATTAGCCGAAAGTTTCACAATTGACAATAGATTAACTAGTTTCATTTTTCATTTATTTGCTAGCATATTTAGCTATTTTAATATTAATTATTTAAAAAATTAATAATTTTTTTTTACAAACCAAATTTGTATTTTCACTTTAATAATATTTAATAAAGAAATAAAAAATTCTTTTTCAAATCAATTGTCACTTAATATTTTTATAAATTTAATTTATCCAGCGAAAAAAATTAAAATAATTAATTGTATAGACGAGCATATTTTTTTAATCAAAATATTACAACATTATGTATATTTCATACATACATTTATAAATATATTTTTCTCAATTGTGCATTTCATTACGTCACAATAAATTATTTAACTTTCAAAATTTCTTTCTTCATTATTTTTTCTTATATTCATGTAATAATTTTACTAATAAATTTTATCAATAATTATCATAAATATTGAGCTATATATATATTGTATACCAAACCAGCCATTTTTTGTCCTAATAGTAAAAGCTTCACTTGGTAATGTTAATTATTCCCGTCAAAATGGCGGTCTCCAAAATCTACAAGATGAAGTTGTTTTTTTTTAGCGGAAGCTTTATATGGTTATTAAAATTTTTTAATTTGAAAAATAAAATTTTAAAAGACAATATTTTCACAAATAAGAGCTTGATAATTTTTTTAAATTGAAAAAATTTATAATTCTTAATGTGAGGTTAATTTTACTTATTGCGCATGAGTCAAAGAATTTCAGGTTACACAGTAAAAAATTTTGCGTACTGTAAAAACACAATAAATATTAAATTTACACTTAAAGTGTTAAATATTTAACACAAAAATTTTTTACTGAGTAGGACAAATTACATCAAATCTTTCGTTTTTATTTTCCAATAGTGAAAATTGAATTCTCAAAAATTTTCATAAAAAGTTATTCAAAATTTTGCAATAAAATTGTGATTAAATCTATTATTAAAAAATAATTTTTATTATTATTTAATTTTTCTTGACTTATACACGGAAAGAACAAGATGACACTGGATATCATCCCAGATTATACTCAGTGATATCTGTGGTGAAAAAAAAATTTTAGATAGTAGCTAATATAATCCAGATTATACTGGGTGATATCTGGATTATACTCAGTGTAATCTGGATTATACTTGGTGATATCTGGATTATACTAGCTACTATCTGAAATTTTTTCTTTCACTCAGTACAATCTGGGATGATATCCAGTATCATCTGGCTCTTTCCGTGTAGGCAACTATAATTTCTATAAATTAATTTAAATAAAAAGCCGATTTGGTACAAAATAAAAAAGTTCTTAAGGCATAATTATTAGCTAGTTTTGATTGGAATAAAATAAATAAAATTGTAGCATTTTATTATAAAGAAGTTTCTAAGTTCATCGGTGAAACTTCTTCGTATAAATTTATCCCTAACGGAGGACTTGGAGCGTCTTTCGGTTAACGATCGCGTTAACCGTGTGCCATTATTAACAAAGTAATTACCACTATTGCTGGTGGTAGTAAAATTATTACTATTATTACTATTATTATTACTATTACTGTTGGGAGTCTGTGGAAATGGAGAACTCGCGTCGTCGGAAGACGTAAAAAATTGTAAATATTCTGGTTCAATGCTCATTGTTCTGTGATGCTTCGAACGTAGCTTCTTTCGTTTGCTATTACTATTGCTATTACTATTATTAGTGTTGTGAGGATTTGCTGAAGGTAACTCGGATTCACTTAAAACTGTCAACGATCGTCCTAATCGCGTTAGAACTGGAAGATCTGAAATATTGTTATCAGGTAATTCGTCTTGGCTCTTTTCATTATCGTCACCAATGAATGGATCATTTGACCGGCAAACTTCGTGAATTGGACTGGCAAAAATAAGTGTCCTGTAAATATAAATAAAATTATTGAATTAGTTACACGAAATTTGATTAAAAATATCGATTATGGAACAAAATATAACTAAGGAATATTTTTGATAAAATGAAAAATCACAAATTTTACAATCTTCATAAATTTTTTTAGAAATTTCCTCCTCTTTAAGAATCTTTTTTTCCGATTTATTATATAACTTATAGTTATTGAATTATTTACGAAAAATTGAAATTTTTTATTTTGTTTATATTTTTTGGGTAATCATTTATATAGAGTCTCATAAAAGTTTACCTCGTCACTATAATTTTTTTATATTATTGTATCAAGTGACCCTGTAATTTGCCTCTAGCTGTTGGGTCTCAATAAAAGAAAATAAAATAAGAATAAAAATACACTATAGGTCTTATTACCCGCGGGTATCTTATTATTTATATATATTGTGACGTTTGTTCTAAATTTATGTCAAAAATTCTCCAAAAACCTTAAATCAGGCAGACAAGAAACTACTTTTGATTTTAAAAATTCAATTTTGTTATTTTTGAATAAACAACTAAGTAATACTTTAGCAAAGAAGAATTTATAATCAGTTTAAGTTCAAAGCTAATATTTTCTCTTAAAACTAATAAAGTTACGTAAAGTCTAATATAAGAATTCAGTATTATGTATTATGTATCTTATTTCACATTTTTGAACATATCCAACCTTTTAACTCCTAAAAAACGGCGATTTTCACATTTATAAATAAAAAGCATTCATAAAAGAATTCAACTCAAAGACGGTAGCGTCTCGGTGCAAGTACGCGTTCATATCCATTACTAGAATTATGCATAATTCAAACTAGAGTCATAAGACATTCATCTTACGTTCTTAATAAATAATTAGTTAGCTGGAGTCACTATGTGAATGCCGAGAATTATAAATTTTGAATATAAAAGAACATTGGTTTAATGATTTTTTGATATTTTTAGTCACAATATAAATAATTTAGGTACGTTGTAATAAATCAAAAAAATTACATTGCTATGACAGGATCATCTATCAATAATTTATTGAGCGAATGTCAAGGAACAAAATTATAGAACCAACAAACTATTTAAAACTCCTCCAAAAAATTAGCAAAAAAAAAATTGACTTTTACCAAAACTAAAAAAAATCGTGAAAAGTCAAAAGTACCCGTCAAGAGTTTTTTGATGATACCAAATTTAACTCATAAAATTATTTAAAAATAAAAATATTCCTGTTCAAAAATTTTACTTCTTCTCGTAATTATTTAGAGGATAAATTGACTATCACTGAAAAAATATCAAAATAATTTTAAAAAGTTTAATTTTCTTGAATCAATACGAAAATTTTATCAGTTTAAGAATTTTTCTACTCAAATCAAAAAGATGAAGTTTTTCAAATTTATTTACTGGATTAAAGTAAATTTTTTTTTTTTCAGTGCATAGAATAATAATAAATGTTTACCTGTAAGGATTATCACGTTTCGCTTGATCCATTTGTGTCCACCTCCTCTTCTCCGGACTATCTTGCAGGAAAATAACAGTTTCGCCATCATCCCTGGCGCCCTCACCAACAGAATCATTCAAATACTTCAACTCTTCTGTTGTGACTAAAGTATACCGTCTCTTATCCCTTTTCTTCTTTTTGAGAATCGATTTCAAGCAGAAGTAAGTTTTTGACCCAGGAATCTTATCGCTCCTCTCCCCACCCTCGATGTCATTAATATCAGGATCTTTTCTGCTGACATTACTCCTTGTTTTTTTGGGAATGGCCCCACGCATGGTATTAATTCTGGCCCTCTCATCCATCTCTCTTAAACTAATAGTCTCTTCGCTCTCGAGTATACTCTCTAAACTACGTCCATTATCTCTAAGCACTTGTAAACTATTGTTCCTCATTAAGTCACTGGAATAACTATGCAAATTTGGCGCGGAAACATCACGTGGTATCTTATTAGTATGAGTATAAGTTGTTATCCCTGAAGAGTTGGTTTTATTTATCAGTAAATGATTGTTATAAGCGCTGCAATTATTACAGGCACGTATGTCAGGACTAGATTGTCCTCTTAGACTACCATTACTATTAATATTACTATTATTACAATAAATTTTACTATCATGAGTATCATTGTCAATGTCAGTGTCATCATCAAATATTTGTAATTGATGACAGTGGCAATTGCATTCAACAGTTGGATTTTCAACAATCGCGTACAGACTTGAAGAAGTTGTTGTACTTCTACCGACAGTACACGCTACTTCATTATTAAAATCCGGTTGAGTTGTTGAAGTTGAAGATGAAGAAACACCAGCAGCCCGTTCATACAAAAGCGCTTCCGAGTAACTTGGCACCATCATTTCGCTTGCGTGATCATTTTCATGGTGGTTGGATTGGGACGATGAGGCTGCGGGTTCCATCAACAGCGCCTCTGAATAACTGGGCGCCAGCATATAAGAACCAGGTGCGCTCAATTGACTCGGTGAAGCGTGAATTTGCGTACTAGATGGCGTGTCATAGTTAACCCCGAATAATTTAGTCACTTGGTAGTTTGCGTACTGTGTTTTGCACTCGATTATTATCCTCAGTGGCCAGCTGAGCAGAAGAGCACTTAGACACCAGTAGACGTACGTGTTGGTGAACCATGGTCGCCCTAACACCGCCACCAGGGTCGTTGAGGTGTTAAAGTTGTATCCTAGGTCTAAACCTTCACGCATCTCCATGTAGTCGTCTCGTAATTCCTTTAATTTATAGATTTATCTTCAGAATTATTTTTATTTTTTTTTAAGCTAATGTTAGTGGATTTAAATGAAACTAAAATTAGCAGACAGCTGAAAAAATTTTCAATTTTTTCAAATTGTTACGAAACAAATTGAGAAAAAAATTGGAAAAATAATTTTTTGGAATTTTTGAATGTAAGAGTTTAAAGAAAAAATTTTATTGGTGAAAAAAAAAGAGTTAAAAGATTCCGCTAGAAGCATCAAAAAATATAAAGTTTGAAGAAAATAAATATATTGAGAGTATACCGACAAAAAAACAATTAAAATATTGGATATTTAAAGAGTTATTGAACATATTAAAGAGCTCTTATTGTTTATCGTATTGAAACTTTTAATGCAATTTTATCGAAACTGTATTGTAAAAAACTGCTCGTAATGTAATTAAAAAAGTTATCGATCGATTTATTTAAAAGTTTATGAAACTTTTTCGATATTATTACTGAAAGGATGTACTTAAAGTTTTAAAGATTTAATATAAATAAACTATTTTTTTTTTTTGGATGGATAAATGTCGAATAGAATAGTACGAAATTTAATTTTTTTTTAATGACCTCACTTAGTTTTTTATTTCATACATTTGTACTATTTTTAAGGCTCTTTTTTCATGTTTACTGAAAATAAAAATTTAATAACGTGCATAATTGCTTTAAAATTTTAATTCTGAAAAAGTTAATAACTATGAATTGTAATTGTTGAGAAAAACGATATTATTACAACAATTTACTTTTATTAATGAAAAAATAATTTTATATAAAATGAAAGTTTATTGAAATCGACTCGGGGATAAAATTAAACCCTGTAATTTCGAATCCATTAAGTCGAGAAGCGTTTTTAAAGTGAATAACTGAAATTGTCAATTATAAATAAAGAGGATAAAAATACTTTACTCACTTGCTCGGCGAAAAATCTAGACCTCGCTTCCTCGAACTCGGTGGCAGATCTCATGTTGGAAAATGCAAACCCTTTACTCAAATTTATTTTAGTTATTGGAATTTTCGGGTCCATCACAAGATCCTTGCTGATGTCTTTGACACCGCAGTAGTCGTAGAAATAAAAAGAAGTCGCTGCGTGTGTGTTTACTCGCTCATAGTATACCTTTAAGTGAAATTTTCCTTTCAAATCATAAGAAGTATAGAATTTGTGGATTTAAAACTATCTATTTGACCTCCTCCAGACATTTGAACAGTATAAATTTCTACATTTGTGCGTGTTTCTGTCATATAATACTTAAATACTAGGGTATCAAATCACAAGTCATCAATACTCCAGCTTCTGGAGTACAATCAAACCTAAACCTGATATTTTGAGGTGAAGATATCTAGTAATTTAATATCTCTGTATTTGAAATTAATATGACATTTATTTTAAATGCTAAAATAATTAATTTTTTATTTAATCAAAAATTTTATCACTCCTAAAAATTTTTCGATAAATTTTATGGAAATGAACTTATTTGATTAGATTATAAAAATATGATGGAGAAAAATAGTTAGCTGACGCTGACGGATGTCTTTTTTCAAATCTGAATCTATAAACATTTACCAGTCATGATTTTTCTCTCAATTTACTCGCGACCATAACTGCAGATGTTTTATATTGAAAAACAAGTTGAACATTTTTTTTATTTGGCCAACAAGAGTAAGGGGTCAGACCTTAACGTGTCCTGTATGTTTTTTTTCTCTTGCTGGAAAAACTCTAAGCAGATTTAACTGAAACGTCATGTGTTTATGACAGTTTGATTGTTTTTTTTCTTCCTAACCACCCTCATCAAAAGTTTTTAAATTTATTCTTAATCTTATTAAATATTTAGAGATAGAATAAATAAATTTAAATAATTTTTTTTTTTTTCATTTTCAGAAAAGAGCTCTATATTTTTTATATTAATTGCAAAGCGGGATAGTTCTGTTGTTCTGATGAGAACTGATAAATGATATCGTTTAATCAAAATTGAACGGTCATCTGTCATGAGTTATGATATATCGGAAATAAATTCTTTTTTTTTTCTATTCTATTCTATTCATAGCAATGAAAAAAAAAAAAATAATAATAGTAATAATGTTTACTTGTGTTGTTGTGTAGTTATCGCCATTCCTATACCGTGTAATTTGACGTTTTCTTCTGACATAATGATAAGAAACAGCTTTCCACCAGATAGTAGGTTGAGCAAGACGTAGCTGAGACAATTTCGATAAAACGCTGTCCTGACTTTCGCCATGTAATAGATCTATTCGTATCGGTGAGTGGTAACATTCTACCAAGTAAACTAAATAAAGCATTCCCATAAATGCGACCTAAACACCAACAATAAAATAAAAGTAACAATAATCTTATAAAAAAAATTTTAATCCAAGAAATAAATTATTTTGAAGAATTTTATGTCTTAAAAAAATCTTGCTTCATTTAAAAATATTTTTTTTTAATCTAGTTAATTTTTTTCTATTAGCACATGATCTATTTTATGTAATATTTCTAAATTTTATCAATTAGTAGTTGACCTAGGCCAGTATCAAAAAGTTAAATATTTTCCATTTCACTACCGGTTACTCTAAAGTTTGATCACTAAAATTAATTAACCCTCACTTCGTCATTGTTTGCCAATTAATTATTAGATAAAATTGATTTTGTATTAATTCCTTCAGGCCTTTGTATAGATATTAATAATGGACGCAGATAATTATAGGCAGTTGATAATTTAATCACCAATATTTTCACAAGTATAACATTTTAAATTGGAAAAAATTGTGTACATTAAATTATTTTTTGCTTACTTGAATTTTAGTAGATACTTTTGATATTAGAAAAAAAATTAATACGACTAAAAAAAAAAAAATTTTAGAAAGACCAAAAATTTTGTGTGATAAATTTTTATAAGTGAATTAATTTATAAGATAAATTTTTAAAAATCTTACTAAATGTATTACACTAATTTAAAAAAAAATAAAATTCAAGAACAATTTTAAACATAATTGTCAAAAAAAATTTTTCATTCATTTTTTCAAAATTATTTTCATGATTCAAAGAATTTTTTTTTTCAGTCAAATTAATTTTTTTTTTCAATGTAATACCTTAATAATTTTATTAAAAATAATTTTTTGAGTTTTACTATTTATGTTTTCATGAAATTTAATTTTTCTAAATATTTTTTTGATTAAAAAATTTATACTGCAAAATTTGAAAAAAAAAAAAAATTTATAAATTATTATAATTTATATTATTTATTTCTAAAAAAAAATTCATCTATTGACCTTCTAGTTTAGTACATCAATAAATTTTCACATGACATTGTAATTATATAATTAGACGCACGAATTTCGTTAAAAATCGAAGCAGCAACGAATCTAAATTCCACGAAATCTAACTGCTGCATTTCCTGAATTCGCTTAAAAAATATTCAAAAATTACTTCAAGCATTTATTTTTAAATGAATTAAAAAAAATTACAACTTGGCGATCAACTAAGTAAACAATTACAATCTATTCAAAACTTACAGGAATATAAATATATCCATCATCACAGGGTGACACGTGTCTGGTACTTTTGAGCGGGTATTTTGAAAAATTAATTACAATCTAAAAATAAAGACAAATTACCATTAATTAGAGTCCTCTTACTCAATCCAAGTACTATTACTCGCATCCACAAAGCCAAAAAAATCAATTAATTTATCCTCATTAAAAAATTCTCTATTAAATTTAATTAATATTTATTTAAAAATTTTAGACACACCTTCGTAATATTAGCGCACCTGCACCACGTGACAGCAGCAAGGCAACCATAAATTAATACTGACAATACTAAACATTTGCAATTAGCTTCTTTTTGCAATGCACCACACAGTGTTTGTGATGTCGGTCGTTGCTAAAAAAAATTCCGTTCAAAAATCTTTCAAAAAAAAAAAAAATTCTTTTTTAATTTTAAATACTTACTTCTTCATTGTCTCGATTCATTTTTTAAAATCCTGAGTCTCTATTTTCCATAAAAAAAACCTAATAATTTTTTTTTAATTACACTAAATCACAGCGCACGTAACATCACTTGTAATTTCATAAATTTTCGGTGAACAATATTTTTTAAAATATTTTTTTAAAAATTAAAAAAATCCAGTATTTATTTTTCGACTAAAACTGGAATTGGAAGCTGCTAAAAATATCAAAAATATCTTACAATAATTATTAATTATTAATTATTAATATAATAAATAAATTAAAATTAAAATTTTATAACGTAGGAAATATTTGCGCGATTTAATTTGAGACTAGAGACGAGTGTATACAATAGTAAAAATAACGTACTAACTCGAGGGTGGATCCGTCATCCACCCCCAGACGTTTAGAGGAAACTGCCAACTGGTGTCGCCTGTACGGCGCCGCCGGAGCTACGAACCATTTCAAATAATTTCACTCTGTCTGTGCATGTGTGAGAGTATGAGCATGCAGACGTAGACAAGGACGAGGATGAGGATGAAGATGTGACTTTACAACCCTCTGCAACGCTATACACACACACAGACTTGCTATTCCCTGGAGTAGGGTGGAGGACGGGAGATGGGATATGATACGGCTTGCATCCCTTATTATCAACCTCTCATTCTCTCTTAAACGTAAAATACTCTATAATAACATAATATAATATGTATTATATATAATGCTTTAATACTACGGCGTATGGTTCATACTTGATGTACTAGTCGATCTAATAACATTCGACGGGTTGATTGTTGTTGTTGTTGTTGTTGTTGTTGTTGTTGTTGTTTGTATGGTGGTTGGAGGGGGCGAAAGGATGTGGGAGGAGAGAGAGACACACGACTGAAAAAGTGTATTCAAGTGAATTCCGAGTGCGGACTTTAGAGAGGGTATAAAAGGATGAGATTGTTTGTTGACACGCCGGTATGGCTTGTCAAAGAACACACCACTGTATGTCTAGACTCCAGACAATCAATCGATATTAAACAATAATCTATTGTACCTTTGTTTTAATTTTATTTTGTTTTTTTTATAAGTTAGAAAATCATATTGCTGTTGAATTAAAAATTTAATACGGAAAAAAAGTCTTTAATAAATATTTGTTGAATTTATAGTTTTATTCCTGTCAAGTTGCAAAAACTATTAAATTTATATTTTTATAAATTTAATTTTCACATTATTAAAAGTCGCAAGCTTGGAATGTTAATTTTGCATTAGGAAAAATTTAAATTTTACTTTGCGAAAAATTTAAATACTGCAATTGAAGAGTTATAAATTTTTCATTGGGATAATGAATTATAAAAACTGTTCAAAATTAGATTTTGCTGAAAATTTTTCTTCAGCTCATGGTTAAAAATTATGTTGTTAAAAATATATTTAACATTGATAAACAATAAAATAAAATCCTTAATTTTCACATTAAAATTTATGTTCTAAAAATAGTGAAAAATAATTATTTTTCTGTAAATAAATAATGCATATTCATAAAGAATCCAGCAATTAATGAAAAGAATTAAAATAATGTCTATATTATTATACTACCAGTTACTCAATGAATATCTATATCTTGTTAGTACATTAATATATTATTATAATATTACTTTTTAAAATTTTATAATACTATATTTTGAAATTTTTTTATTATTATTATAATTAATTAACTACATGTGCCTTTTAGCATTACAATATGTATCTTCTGTAACCTTGTTATTGGCCTTGTGCTGTTAGGTTATTAATAAAGAAATAAATAAATAAAATCTTACATTATTTTAGAAAATACTTATAAAAATTTTTATTTAGTTATAAAAAATTATTACAGTAATTTTACTTTTATAAATCCATTCCTGTGAATTGAAAATTTTTTTTTTTTCAAATAAGACATTATTGAACGATGTAATTTTTACATATTATTACCTGTAAATTTGACATAACGTAAAATGACCGTGTAATTTTTACTACAACCATATCAGTAATTTTTATATAAATTTTTTCCGTGAAGGATTTTAGCGTAAATTAATAGAGGATTGGAAATTATAATTGTTGAGTATCGATTTTTATAAAAATAGTTTTAGTTATAGTAATTTTTTAAGGGATGTTTATGTTGCAGGGGATAAACAATGAAGAGGATTATTTACGGCTGCCGACAAGTCGTTTGGAATTTTATGATAAATTATTAGTTGGCTCATCGATAAACCTAGAGGGTTTATTACGGTTTCGTAACTTTTAGTGTTGATAGATAATGAATTTAGACATGCTTGGGGTATGAAGTTTGTTTTTGGGTCATAATTTCAAGAGAAGCTTGCTGTTGATTGTGAATTTCTTAATTATAAAAATTTCGTAAGATATTTGATAAAAAACTGCGACTAAACTAATTAGAAAAATATTTTTCCTTGGTTTCTTAAGTCTTGAATTTGGAAAAAATTTTCACAATAAAGTTATAACAAAAAAAAATTTTTAAATATTATATTTTAATATTTATTATATCTAATTTAGTATTACATCTTTTTATAAATACATTAAAAATTAACATCGCGTTATAAAGCGTGCAGTTAAATTTAAATTATAATATTAATAAATAAAACCGCAACATTCATAATTTTATGGATTATTTCTACTCTTATCATGTATAATTTCATAGTCAACTTAAATATAGCCTGATTAAAACGTAATTTATTTAAATATATTATTATTTAAAAATTTAATTATTGTCAATTTATAATACAAAATTCCCTATTGTCTTAAAAATTACCATACGTTCGAAGTATCATTGTCATCAGTAATAAAAAATGATTTTGCTATAATCACTAATACAAATATTATAATAAACAAATATACAATAGATCCAACAGTCAACGGACAGATTTCACAAAATTTTTTTTCATCATCCAAATAATTTTTCCAAATATTAACAAGATTATAAAAGTCAGTTTTGCTCAAATTACCATTGAGCATCTCATTAGCTGACGCAATGTGCTCAACATCTTCGCCTTTAGAATTGTAAATATCGAAGCAAAGTTTAGCTTTATTCAATAAGCCCTTTTTCTCCTTAACTTGATTAAAACGTTTCAAAATTTCTTCTCCATAAATCGGATACATTTTTAAAAATTCTGGAGAGTTAAAAAAATAATTAATTTCATCCTTGTATTTATAATCCACCAAAAAATCCATATCTCCGATAAAAGTTGCATAGACATCAATTAATTGTTGAGAAATTGCGCTCTTTTTCATCTTAATGATCTCATTTTCACATTTGCGCCTATAGTCAATATATTTTGTGTTACTGTCAATGATCGTCAAAATATCACTCGATACAAATTGATTTAAATTAATCAATTTAACGCAATAACTTATAAGATACTTAATTATATTCTCGTAATTAATCAATGCCAAGCGTTCGAATTCATGATTATTATAAAAAGATAAATAATTATTAAAAAGCTCGATGATATTTTCGATAAATGTTTTTTTGTTGAATATATTAACGGCGTTAATATCGGCGCCATAGTCTAACAATAATTTTATCAGATCTAATTCACTTTCGTTGAATGTCTCGAACAAGAGTATCAATCCATTTTTACAGTAGCTTTTATCAATAGAATTGCCGTGTTGCAGTAACAATTCAATAATGACAGTAATATTCTTAATTTCTTGTTTAATTGACTCTACAATTAATAAATGCTCCGGCTCAGAATTTTTGGAAGTTGACGAAGATAACAATTGAAAATAATTCTGTCGAGCTTTGTAAAATTTTTCGAATAAAATTCCTAGAGTAGAAGAGCTCACACTTTTTGAGTTGATATGAGCACCGTTGTCCAGTAAAATTCCAACCATTTGGGGGTTGTTGGTGTTGATTGCTAACTCCAGTGGTGTTGTTTTTTGGTGTAAATCACAAGGGTTGTTAATTTTAGCTTTATTTTTAATCAACGATGCAACAATTTGTACATTGCTTTGTGTAATAGCTTCTCGAAGCAATTCGTAACCTTCGTCAGTTTTGAATTCAGGATAAGACGAAAGTTTTTTTTTAGATATTAATAATTCAAAATTATCGATGTCATTCTGTTGAATAGTATTCAACAACGATTCACTGGGATGATTACTAGTCATAATTAATTTAGCGAAACTTTATCAATTTTTAATTAAAAAAAAAAAAAATGCGTTACTATTTTATTTAGAACTCAAAAAATAATTTAAGAATTTTTACCACGTGAGACTTTTTAGGTTACTGAATTAGTAAAAAAATTACTAAAAATTCGCACTTGAGAATTAATAAACTTTCAGGTGATAAGTAGAAAGTTTTAAACTTTTGTGGAATAAAATTAATTAATTGTTAAATAATTGTTTTATCAACCAAAATTAACAATATAAAATTTTTAAATACACTTTTTGATGTGAATTTTGTAAAATGGCTGATGAACTTTGAATTACTACGGATACGGAAGTGAATTACGGGTGACTATAGAATGCAGCGTAGGCGGAGCTTCTTAGATTAGACAATCGGCGCTCGTAGATGTCAGAAAGAGAACTAAGTTTATACTCCCGGTAATTTTTCTCTAACTGCATAATCCTGATAAAGAAATCAAATTTGAAACGATTTGATCCATACAAAGCGTATTTATGTGGATTAGTTAATTCAAATCTCTATGAATTGTTTCAAATTGTTTTGAATCATTTGAAATTTTATTTTTTAATCAGGGAGTAGAATTATGGCGTCATTAAACCATAGCAGAGTTTTCTGTATTTTTTGTATTTTATTTTAATCAATTTTATAGTGGATTTAACGATTCGTTATATAAATATGGCTCAAGTAACTCTAAAGAAAAAAAAATAATTTTAAATCAAGAAAATAGTTTTGAAGATCCTTATTGTCCTTATTTGAGTAGAAAAATTCTTAAACTTAGAAATTTTTCTTGGTTTAAGTAAATTTTACTTGATTCAAGAAATTTTCGTATTAATTCAAGACAATTAAACTCTTCAAAATTATTATCTTGGTTCAAAATTTTTTTCTTGCTCCAAGTCAATTTTTTTATTTAATTATTGAAATAATAAAAGTATTTAGATGATAAAAAATTATTTTGGTACTTCGAGCGTGTATTTATTGTGCCTAATAATTTTTATACCAAAATATCAATAACAAAATCTTCAAAAAAAAAAAATCGTAAAAATTTTTTTGTTAAACAGTCTGTTTATTTGATTAAAGACAATACAATTCTACGAAATTATATTTTTGGTATAAGATTCATTCTCTTGAATCAAGTCAGTTTTTTTTTTATCAGTATATTATTCCAAAATTTCATCAGCTTCGACCAAAAAAACCAAAATTTTCAATCGAAAAAAATTGTACTGAAAAATTTTTCCAAATTTATTTCCAACAACAGAGCTAGAAATAATATTTCCAGGACAAAAAAAGTAGCCTAGATTACTTCCCTAGATGAAAGTGATATTTCAACCGTTTCGGAGATTAGCTTGGACAAATAAACAGTGAAACAGGCACTTCAATTTTATTTATTGGTCTATCTGTATAACTATAGAGACAGAGTAAACTCGTAAATAAAAACAAATAAAAAAGATAAAAATGAATAAACTTTCATATTTTTGCATGAAAATTGTTTTTACTAAAATTATTGTCCAAGTTGATTGACAACAATAAAAACATACTCAATTTTAAATTTTTAATTTATATATACTTCCTGTATGCATATACATATATTATCGCTGAAGTCTGTTAGATTTGATTTCCTCGACACAAAAAAGCAATTTATTTCCGATAATAATGTGTATATTTATTTTTATCTTCAGTTGTGCCGGATAAGTTGATTTTTTAATATGACTTTGCAATACGGAATGTAATGCACATTTGTGCAAATAAATTTACAACGCGATAGATGGAATAAAATTGTACAATAAATAGTTGGTAATACACTATAAATACAGGCTCAATTGATTCTTTTATAAAAACAATTGGGGTCATACAATCCAACATGAGGATTTTATTTTGTTATTTAAATCGTGCTTCAATAAAATCAGATGATAAAATCACTAGAACAAAAAATACAGAATAAATCAAGAAAGAAATAATTTTCATTATTAGGATTTTATTTATAGATCATTATTTGATATATTTATGAGATTATTTCTAATTATAGTCTGATTTTTCCCTATCGGATAGTTTGCTAGATACTTGACTTTAATTAGTCTTTTTTTAGTCACTCGTAATCAAGCTAAAAAAAATGCATACTTCAACCGCCCATTTGTTAACAAAAATAGGAAAAATTGAGATCTTTGAATTTTGAATATTCATGTCTTCATTAAATTATATGTTAATTTGAAAAAAATTTATTTATAAATACTAACTAAACATAAGTTTTAATTTCAAGAAGAAATATTAAAAGTGTGAAATTTATTCGACCAGAAATGTAATATACATTTTAGAGAGTAGTTACGTTGAAGCGAGGCTTCATTTATTTTTTATTATCAAAAACAAAAAAAATAAATTAATAAAAATTTACAAAATATTTTTTATATTTTTTTCTTGCTTAAAAGTAAAAAAAAAAATTGAATTTGTTTAGTTTGTCATTACATTTTTTTACACATTAATTTATAGAGTCCTGCTCACAGATATTTATTTTTTTTTTCAATCAACGAGCTTGAAAAATTAAACAAATTAAAGTTAGAAATTCGGTAGGAAATTTTTTTTTACTTTTACTTTGAAATTAAAAAATCTGCAATAACAAAAACAATAAAAAATTGTTAATTTTTAAAATACAGAAAAAATGATTGTTTAGTGTTATACTGGAAAATTTCGGAACAACCTGCTTTTCACTCGAGCAATTGAAATTTTAAATATACATTTTAGTTCAGAGATGATATAGGCGCTCTCACTTGTCATCTTCTACATGACTGACTACACACAAAAATCTAATATAATTGAAATATAAATCAAAAAAATTTTATTGCGTTTCATTGAAAGAAAAAAAAATTTCCGATACCGGGAATCGAACCCGGATCTTCTGGGTGAAAGCCAGATATGCTAACCAGTACACCATATCGGATTCATGTGTCACTGTGATGTTTTGTAATACAAAACTCTTGTGTACTTAATAATAAAAAGAAGTTGATTGAAATTATATAAAATTATTATTTTTTTACAAATTAATTACAACGTATTTTAAATTGGTAAAATTTTGCATAAAAATTATGCAAGGAAAAAAATAAATTTAATAATTGGTTTATATTTATTTCTCTACTTATGTATAAACGTAATAATTAATTTTTTACAGTCATTTATTCATTAATTTTCAATGTCAAGGCTTAAAAAGCGATTAACAAGACTGTAATTATACGTATAAATACAAGTTCACTTACATAAAAAAAAATAATCATAGTATAACACGCAAAGACATGTTAATCTTATCTTTTGATAGTTAAAAATTTTAAATTACACTTATTTTAGTAGTTAAGTTATAAAAATTTAATTATTATGACAATAACATTAAAGAGAGATTAACTTTTAGTGATCGAAGTTATGATAACGTTATTAAAGATTATTTTTGCCGCATCTAAAATAATGTTTATTTAACCATTAAAACTATTGAAAAATCGGTAAGAAAAAATTTTTTAAATTTGAATTTTGATTTTTTAAATATTTTAATAGAGACTGCAGGTTGGCAATATCCGATCATTGACTCAAAATATCAATAATTTATTCACAAATTTTGTTGAATTATTTAGCCAGACAGTGATCCATCAATTACCCCATACTTCAATACGGAGTCAGACATAAATCAGGTGATTTATATCTGGGAACCTTTTCCCAAAAAACTAAGCAAAATAAAATATCTTGATAAAAAAATCCAAACTTTCGTATGTATTATTGATAAACCTTAGATAAATTTGTCTGTATTTATAAATAGCGATAGACATTTGAATATTTATAGGGTGAGGGGGTGAGCTTGTATTCGGTAAATAGAATAATGAGGATGATAAATTATTAAACATTAGGAAGAGTGTGTATATACTAGCGTATAGTGTTGAAGAAAGACCTTCGGCGCCGGCATGACGCTCTCTATCGATTGCAATCCGAGAAGGAAAGATGTGACGCTCGTGTGCTCTGACGTTTATATTTTTCAATACCCTATGAACTGAACACAATTATGGTAACAATATTTAATTTTAATAATAATGATAAAATATGTAAAAAAAAAAAAAAAACACTATAACAAGAGACATTGAGCACCTTCACCAGTTATTGGCTAATCGAGCCGCTTTTTATGTTGCATAATGTCAGAGTATAATAATAAAAATTGTATTCGAAGGAAGCTTGTCTTGTTCTATTATTTTTGGCGAGTTCTTGGTCTGATTGCTGGATACTACTTTTACTTGTACAAAATTTTCAGGGTGAGTGTGTTTTTTTATTGCAGTTGTAGTTGTGGTTGTAGCACTTGAATTGTTGAGTTATACATTGTACTATCGAGTAGTAAGAACGGAGAGAAACTAAACTATGCGACAGAGACATTGAGATTCGCGTTTCATGTGTTAGAAAATTGGAACCGAGCCAAAGCCGCATACAAATCTATAACAAAGTATCATTTTCATTTATAAAAATCAATTTTTATCTTGATGTTACTTGATAAGCGTTTCATTTTTTACGAGTTCTGATTATTGCTGAAACATTAAATGACCTGAGAGGAATGGGGGGGGGTAAAATGGACAGCGTGTTTTGACCTATTTTGCTGTCAAGAGTTGAGGTATTGAATGGAAATGATCCCTTGGAGAAATGTCAGAAAATGTTTGAAAAAGTTTATAGAAAAAAAGTTATTGAATTGACTCTTCAATCTACAAGAACTATGAAAGATTTTATGACTCGTCAGGGTCAAGCAATCCTCCTAATTCCACTTGACTCTAAAATATTCATTCATATTACACAGAGTAATAAAAGTATATGAATATTGAGATAGAACTTGCATTAACATTTCTAATATATGCTTTAAGAAAAAATTTCATTTTTGTTTATAATCAAAAAAAAGTGACGAAAAAATTTTAATTGATTTTTTTGCAATAGGGTGGGCCGAATGTTCACTTTTTTGAAAATTTTTTTATTAATCAAGAAAATAATGATTATTATGTTTAAAAAAAAATCTGCGAAAGTGGAAAATTTTTTTTTAACATCTCTGGCTCACCAAAGTAAACTTCAAAGAATTTATATTAAGATTTTTAAAAATTTTATCAACTTATTTTAATTGTAAATTTGATTCACTATAAAAAGCTCTTTTTCGTCTAAAAATATTGCACTAGAAATACCAAAAAGGCGTAAAAAAATTTTTTTATCTCTTCTAAGGACCTTAAAAATGTAAGGAATGTCAAAATTTACTAAAATAATATAAAATAAAATTTTTTATTTGTCTAAATTAAAAAATCTTTCTTAGTTTGAGTAAATTTTGCTTGATTGAACAATTTTTTCGCTTGATTTAAAATAAAGAAACACTTTTTTGACTAAAATCTACTTTTTTTACGCTTAATCCCTCTTCTATCATTTAACATAAGAATTGTCTACGTCATCGAGATCTGGGTCATTAATCAGCTAATTTATAAATTGAAAACAAAAGTAATTTGCTTTAAGATAAAAATTCTTGAAGCGAGAAAATTATTTTGATGAGTTTCATTGTCAAGGCAAAAAATTTTTGTATCAAGTGAAATTTACTTAAATCAAGAAAAATTTACCGGTTAAAAAATTTTGGTACTTAAATCAAGACGAAGAAGTTCTTTAAAATAATTTTTTTTTATTTAAAAATTTTTCTCTTGAATCAAATTAATTTTTAAGCCGTGAAAAATTGGAAATAAAAATTACGTCACTATTGCTGTTAATTTATTGTTAATTTTGATCTAATAATTATGCATTTCTAAAGCACGAAATGAGTCCAAATAAAAATGTTTGTACTGTTGATCTTGAAGCTGTGGTATAAATTTTTTAATCAAATCAATTGCATCGTTATCAATCATCGCTTCAAATTTATTCTTGCTGTACAAATAATTCGTAAGTAAACGTGAAATATTTAAATACACGACTTTTTTCGCATTATGACTCATCCAATCTTCTGTAGAATAAAAGTCATTGTTCAATACATTCGTCAGTCTATTCACAACAGTATGACAAATTAATTTGTTATCTACAAGCTCATCATTCCCGAGATATTCATAACAAATTAGCAATCGTGTGAAACAAATCGCAAAGTCCCAATAAAAGATACTTTGTTCTTCAGCTCTTTTGTAATCAAAATACCTCAAAATTTTGTCTTAAGTTCAAAAAATTTAGTAATATTATGTCGATGCAACCATATATAATATATAATTATTTATATAATAATACATCGGAGCAATTTTATTTTTTCAATTATTATTACAACTTACAACAAATACAGATCAATTTTTTTTAATGACCCAGTTTTTGATTTTGTATTACACATGAAATAATTTTTCAAGTTTCTTAATCAATTAATTATTTTAAAATTTAATTATGACAATTTTTTGCAGTTTTAATACTTATATTTTTTGTAGTTCAAATTAAATCAATTACTGGGTCATTTTATAATTTTTTTTAACGATTAAAATAAATTTAATTACATAGAATAGTTTATAAATTTTGATACCAGTTTTAGAATTTATTTTTTTTCTTTTTAATAAAAAATTTATGAGTTTAAGATAAAAATCCCTCAAAAAAAAAAATCAAAGTTACTACAAAAATCATTTAAATAAATTATTATTGATAATTTTTTTTTTTTTTTTATTTAAATGTTATTAATTAATATTAAAAAAATAAATAAACACCACCAGGAAGCAAAAGAGTAATTGAAAAAAATGGCGGGTTACTTATAAAATTTAAAACTGGAATATCTCTAGGCATAGCAGGTTTTACAGCACATTACTACAATATCAATAGGAAAAACACTGTCAACATGGGAGGTAATGGAGAAATTGCGTTTGCTGATACGTCCGGACGAGTTTGCATCCCTAAAAGTCTCCAAGAGTACTCTAGAGTTTTTGCGCCTGGAGGCAGATTTGACGGACAAATGTCGGATGGCCCAGGTGCTAAGTCGTCTCGAGGGCCAGCGGCTAAATCTGGCCGGGTTTGCGAGTATCCTCAAAGTACGAGCCGTCGAAGCAAAGGATGATTTTCCGTCAAAGCACACCTGGGATTCTTTTTTTCGCGACGCCAAGCATATGAATGAGTTGAAACCTGGCGAGCGTCCTGACACCATTTATATTTCTGGGTTGCCGGTCAAGTGGTTCAGCGAAGACGGCGGCAAAACACCCAGTGAATCGTTGTGTATGAAAATTTTCAAGAAATGGGGAACTATTAGGCGCATTGATGTACCCGCTGCTGATCCATATAGATCAAGGATGAGATTAGATAATAATATTAATAAAAAAAGCAATTTAAATGATGGAATATTTTTTGATGTCTACGTTCAATATATTGAGTACGTTGATTTTGTTAAACTTATGGATTCACTGCGTGGGATGAAAGTTTTGAAAAAAGAAGATAATAATTATTTAACTGCAATTGTTAAGGTATTATAATAATAAAAAAAAAATTATTATTTTTTTTTTATTATCATTATTAATAACATAAATATTACTTTTTTTCTTATTATTAAAGGTTGATTTTGATAAAACAAAACATATGAGTGATAATTCAGTATCAAGACGTGAATTCGAACGTAAACGACTTATTGCTCAAGATCATATGGCTATGGAAAAATTGCGAAAACGTGAAGAAGCTGAGGCTAAAAAAAAAGAAGAAGAATTGTATGTTTTACTATTTTTTTTTTTTTTTTTTCTTT
>JZSA01004806.1:0-19854 GCA_000956155.1 Cotesia vestalis | reverse complement strand
AAAAAAAAAAAAAAAAAAAAAAAAAAAAAAAAAATTCTTACTGAGATAAAATGAAAAAAATTATTCAGGAGCTTCCACGGCGGATCAAAACATGGGATTCCAGCCAATGTACGGGCAGTTTCCTCAGCCTTGGTTCTACGACGCCGCGGCGATGATGTTTCCAGGGAGAATGCGGGGTCGAGGTGGCGACGGAGCCAATCCAATGAATCGGTTCTTTCGCGGACGAGGCCGAGGTGGATTTTCTGGGCGTCGAGGCCGTGTAAATCCGCGAGCGATGCATTTATTCAATCCACACTCGTACAATGACCAGTACTACAAGTACTTCGCTAACCTAGCCGGTATCGACTACTACGACAGCGATCACTCCAGGTCTAGGTCCAAGTCGCGGTCCAGGTCGTGGAACCGCGACAGGTCAAGAACGAGATCAAGATCAAGATCTCGATCCCGTACGAGGAGACGAAGGCGTAGAAGCAGAAGTGAAAGTCCGCGATCAAGGTCCAGGTCCAGAACTAAATCCAGATCCAGATCAAGAACTAAATCTAGATCCAGATCCAGGTCACGAAGACGCACCAAGTCAAGATCCAGGTCGAGATCCAGGCGCTCACGTTCTAAATCAACCCGAAGGTCCAGATCGCACTCGGGAAATAAATTCAGATCCTCGCGCCAAACCGTCAAGCGCAAACACAGCAAGGTCAAAGTTACGCGCGCGAAATCACGGTCTGTGTCGCCTAAAAGGCAATCAAGAAGCAAGTCATGGTCACTGCCTAAATCTCCAAGACAACGAAGCTGCTCGTGGTCCAAGAATGTTGATGATGTGGATAAAAATTTAAAAAATAACTCTAATAATACATGATACGTCTGCCGACAACTATCCAAGACTTAAAACTGTCCGATTTTTTTTTATGATGTTTCATTTCTTCCGTTCATTACTTCACATTATTTTTTGTCATTTTTCTTATAAATAAAGGTGGTTAATTAATATAAATTATTTGAATTTATTTTTCTATTCATTTAAGTAGTGTCAAAAAGTAATCATTTAAGTAGTACTCAATTTCTGACTGTATGAACCGCTTTTGTAGGATGGAAGAATCTCTTGATTCACTGGACGGCTGCCCAATTTTAAAATACAGTAACTACAAAATTTTTGTACCTGATTTTTTTAGTATTGCTGCATTTTTTATTACTTTTAGACCTTAATTTCAAGTAATTTTTCTTAAAAATATTTATATTCAAGTATTTTCTATTCATAAATCAAATTTTTTATCAATTTGGCGCGCGAATTTTTTTTTAATAAAAAAAGGTTTTAAAAATCTTAAAATTGTCTGTTACTGTGTTTTGAAGTTGGGCAAATGTCAAAAAAAGATAAAATAGAAATTTTATCTAAAAATATGAAAGTCAAAATTTTTTCCAACTTTCAAAGGCAAAAAAACTATTGAAATCTTTATTTTTGTCTTTCTAGATATATTTTATCATAAATGCGTCGTAAAAATAAGCAAAATGATAAAAAAAAAATTGAAAATGTTAATTTTTCATCTAGTTATGACCCAAAATAGGATTGACCCTACTTGTAAATATTTACCAAAGATTTTTCTAAAAAAACACAGGATCTCTTATTATTACTAAGTAACTTAAAATAAAAATGAAAATAAAATTATTGACAAAAGCAATTAATTTATTTTTATCTTTTGATAATTTATTTAAACTAGTAGGAAATCAGTTATGAGTATTAAATTTCTCTTGTTATAATAGCTTATTTTTTTTTCTATCGTGTTAATATAACGTTTATTACATCATATTTTATCATTTTTATGGTTTACTTAAAACTACTTAACAATATATACAAACATAATTTTGTTTACATCAACACTTATTTACAATTGTTTCTTATTTATTTTATTTAAGAAGTTTATAGACTAGAAGAGGTCATTTTTAAATTTATTTCTTCTCTGTAACACCTAATTAATATAATTTTTTTTTTTTTTAATTTTTAATTAACATATATATTATTTATTTTATTTCAAACATTGATTTAAGACAGCAACGAATTAAAAATAAAATCAGCGTATTTATATATCTTGAAACATTTAGCGTGTAATTAATAATAAATATTATTCGTTTACTGTAAATCGAACAGAAATTTTATTATTAATACAATATTTTTTTTAATTATTTATAAATATTTATAATTAATGACTCATTAATGAACATTTTGTGCGGATAAGTGCATTATATAAATCGTTATTCAAAATTTAACGCTAATAAATAGCAATATGTAATTTTAATAAATATAATCGCGTAAACGCTACTTATTATAATGATTTATAAATATTTTAAATTGTTTATTATCTGTAGTAAGTTTTCTGAAAGACCGTGTAGATTAGATCTAAAAATTCAGTAGTAAACTTTTCGATAAATTAATTGTTATTGTAATTAATTTATTAATAATTAACAAATTAATCATCAATAATTGAATTTAAAACAAAAAAAAATTTCTAATAGTATTAAACGTGTATATTGTTTCATTTATTTAAATTAATTTGTTCGCGTGAAGATATTTGTGTATAAAAGATTACGATTGAGACCCTTATTTATTTATTTATGTTTAATATTATTAACGGCATTAATAAGTGCACACTAATTATATTTATGTTCCTTTGTAATTACTGGGCCCATTTAATAATTTTTTATAACATTTTCCACGCGCAATTAACATTTACAATTAATTAGTGAGGGAATGTTTACTGTTATAATTTTCTATCAACATTTTTACAATATACCAACAAAAATAAGCTATTTATTATTACAATAACTATTTTTATTTCATTTAACAATAAGCGATTGTTTAATGAGTTATTTCGAGTGTGATAATATTAATTACATACTTCTGAAGAATATAACCAATAAAAATAAATAGTTTGTTCGATAATATTAAAACAGAAATTTTTTATTGGCAGTAATATCTATTGAAATTAATCAAATTAAATTTTAACATTAATTAAACATAAAATTAACGTTCAAATTAAAATGTATTAAATTTTTTTTTTTTTTGGTTATCATCTTCAGAACAATGACTGTTTAATGTCTATGCGATGATCTGTACATTTATGAAAATATGAATTTATTTAATGGCTTAGAAATTTAGATTTTAATTTATTTATTAATAATATGCGTTTAAATTAATAAAGCGAAGTAATAATCGACAATCTCGGCCAATCAATTCCTCGTATGAATTTTAATATTAACAACATTATATATTCTTCTATACATAGTACTAAATTTTTTTTTTTACAAATAATTATTTTACTGTACACTGAAAATAATGTGCAATTAAATTTACAATAATTTAAGCTTAATGTATACATTTAAAATAATAAAATTATTTTCTTGCCAAGATCAACGGTAAGTTGTGCCAAGATTCATTGTAATTAATATTAAATAGAATTACTGGGCCCATTTAATAATTTTTTATAACATTTTCCACGCGCAATTAACATTTACAATTAATTAGTGAGGGAATGTTTACTGTTATAATTTTCTATCAACATTTTTACAATATACCAACAAAAATAAGCTATTTATTATTACAATAACTATTTTTATTTCATTTAACAATAAGCGATTGTTTAATGAGTTATTTCGAGTGTGATAATATTAATTACATACTTCTGAAGAATATAACCAATAAAAATAAATAGTTTGTTCGATAATATTAAAACAGAAATTTTTTATTGGCAGTAATATCTATTGAAATTAATCAAATTAAATTTTAACATTAATTAAACATAAAATTAACGTTCAAATTAAAATGTATTAAATTTTTTTTTTTTTTTTGGTTATCATCTTCAGAACAATGACTGTTTAATGTCTATGCGATGATCTGTACATTTATGAAAATATGAATTTATTTAATGGCTTAGAAATTTAGATTTTAATTTATTTATTAATAATATGCGTTTAAATTAATAAAGCGAAGTAATAATCGACAATCTCGGCCAATCAATTCCTCGTATGAATTTTAATATTAACAACATTATATATTCTTCTATACATAGTACTAAATTTTTTTTTTTACAAATAATTATTTTACTGTACACTGAAAATAATGTGCAATTAAATTTACAATAATTTAAGCTTAATGTATACATTTAAAATAATAAAATTATTTTCTTGCCAAGATCAACGGTAAGTTGTGCCAAGATTCATTGTAATTAATATTAAATAGTAATTACAATTTAAAATTACTCTTGTTTATTTAAAGATACATTAACTTCACAATAGCTTTAAAATAAAATATTAAAAATTAATTTAAATATATAAAATACGAAAAAAAAAAAAAAAAATTATTTTATGTACAATTAATATCGTCTTCGGTAATAATAATGTATCCAAGTAACAAGTTGTCCAGATGCAATCTTGTTACAAATCCAGCAAGCGCAGTTAAAGTTAAATAATGGCCAATTAAGTAGTTCCCAAGTGGTCCCAGTTGTATAATAAAAATAAAACAAAAATGAATATGACAAAAAGAAGAAGAAGAAGAAGATAATAAAAGCATTCGCTGCTAAAGTCTTAAATCTTTTTATGCCGTTTTAGTTTTAAAATTATTAAAACTTTTTTATTTTATTATTCTCAAGTTATATTGACTACTTTCATTATTCGTTGCGTGTTAATTGTTTATCGATTGACATAATGATTATGATATTTTATTTCTTCAATCGATAATTTTATTATTACATATTTTAATTACAACAATTAATCGTTTTTTTTTTTATTTTTTTTTTTAATTATTTTTTGGAGTAATCAATTTAAAACTCTATATAATACTCGTTTATTGGCACGACAAGATGGCCGATCGCTGACATAATTTCTTTAGAGTACCAATTTATAATTTAATTTAGCAGCCGTTTCTAACTAATTTCTGCTATTTTTAATCAATTAAGTTTAATCAATATGTTCCACATTAATTACAAATAATTAAAGATTAAATGCACACTTAAAGTTCATTGTTCCGCTGCTAGAGCGCGAATAATTAATTTAATGAATTATAATAAATTTATCTGTTAATAACCTCTTCAAGCCTATTATTAATCTAATTAAATAATACTATTAACAACTAATGTTTATTTTATTATTAATAATTATTAAGACTTAAATATTTTCAAATTGAAAATTGAGAACTCGAAATAACTTTTTTCGTTTTTTCTTTTATTTTTATTTTTTTTTTCTTCAATTGTAACTAATTAATTATTTATTTATTAAAATACTATATGCGTCGATAATTCGCGTTTAAAATAAAACAATACAACATAAGTCTCGTTATTATTTTTAATTATTTGTAGATTAAGTTTTAATTAATAAATTTATTATAATTATTGTTATTAGTATTATTGTAATTATAATAATAATTATTATTTTTTATATTCAAAAAATTGCGCAGTAATTAAAAAATTATTTAAATTAATTTACGCGGACTTAAATAATTTATGTTAAAGAAGAAAGAAAAAAAATTTATTTTATTAAAACTTCTGCATTTTTTACTTATTATTATAAATATTATAATAATAATAATAATAATAACAATAATAATTATAAATATTAATATCTATTCATTTTATTACGTAGGTCGGTATATCAATTAGTAATTTGTTGGTCATTTTACGTAAAAATTACACGGTGATAAACCGCTGAATAATTAATTATTAATAGTAATAATAATAATATCAATATTCGTAAAGTTTATTATTAAAGAGGTTCATTTAGGAATTTAAAACTGTAAAATTCTACAGTAGGATTTCATTATTTATAATAGTTATTATTATGTTTTTTTATTTTACTAATAGTGTATTAGTAATGTTTATTTAATTATTTTATAATAACGTTAATTGTATAAACGGGAATTGCGTCGTTAATTTAATCCATTGTTTTTCATTTTTTTTTTTTTATTCGTTATTTGTTATAATCATTTTTTTTTATTTTCTTAATCATGTCATTGTCGTTATCAATATAATTATAATTTATTCATTCATTTTAAATTAATGCAATAGGGGTTTATTTTTATTTTAATTATTGCACTTTATTCGTCTTTATTTCGGTATTCGATTCGAGTAATTTTAATAGCTGGATATTTCTTTAAGGAAGATAATAATAAGTATTAAGACTAATCAAGCATTTTTATTGGTTTTATTTTTAAAAAATTTTTACTTTCTATTCTATTTTAAACAATAGGCTCTTTATTTCATATTTACCGCCATTTTCAAGTTTATTTTTAAATGGATAGGATAAATTAGATTTAAATTAAACAATTTTATATTTTTAGGTTATCTTCAAACAAAGCCATTAGATTTGAAAGTACGATAATAAAAAATAAATTTTTTTTTGAAATTTAATTGAAGTTCAAGTTATAGAATCGCTTCACACCATTTTCTTCTGCTTATCAATTATTTCAATGAAACAGAACAAAATGGCGGGTAATCTTCATTGAATTTTCTTTTTAAAAGAAGAAATGTTTAAAAAAAAGCTCCAAATTATTTACAAATAATTAATTTTTAATGTTAATCTGTTTTATTTTTAATAATAAATAATTTCTTCGGAAAAAAAAGTCAATTATCGTCTATCTGTTATCAGTATCGTACTTTCTAATCAAGGTTATGTTATGTTATTAATATAACCAATTTTCGCAGTAACAATGAAGATAATAATAACAATTGTTTAGTTTAAAAAAAAAATATTCCAAGCAATATGACAATAAATTACGTATGAATAGTATTAGCTATTTAATAAACAGGCTGTTGTTATATTTTTCAATAATGATTTCGAACGTTTTAGTTATTTATTTATTTTTAACTAACGAGGTCATCTGGCACTATAATGAATGCACTTTCAAGAATTCTATATAAAAATATTGTGTAGTTGTCGTGTCCAGCGCATAGCGAAAAAATTTAACTAAAAACTTTTACTAATGTACAACAAAAACCGAAAAATAACTAAAAACAAAAAGGAAAACATTTTAAACTGTTGTCATTATTTTGGTCCCGTTTCGCGTTGTCAAACCATGGCGATTCTATCGTAATGCAATTATTTAAATAAACAAAAAAAAATATTTGATAAAACAAAAGCATGAAATATGCATGAGTATGGACAAGACAATAAGTCTGTACTTTATTTATTTTTCATCCCTCCTTTCACTCTTTCCTTTCAACTTTATTTATAAAAACAGAACAAAAATGAGCAACAAATTTTTTAATAAAATTAATATTTTATTTTTAATTAATAATTATTAATATTTTCGTTTTAATTTTTTTAATTTAAATGTATTATTTAAATACTTTGATCTTGATACTATAGATAAACTAACCGTCTGTACATCATAAAAAACATATTTTGTTTTAATTATTTATTTATAAATTTTCAATGAAATATTTGTTTTTTTTTTTTTTTTTATTTTTTAAGAATAATAAGAATAATAATAACTATAATACACATTCCTTCACAGTACCTGTACACGTGCGTAATTGTAAAGACACTAGACTTTATATATTTATTTATTCAATAATAATAATTCCTATTTATTTATTTATTTATATTCTACGGACGTTAAAGCGAATAAAATCACTTTGCATTCTTCATTATAAATTAGCCAATTAATGAAGTTCGCATTTGTTATCTTAGAGATATATTTTGTTAATTATTATTATTTTTATTGTATTATATTTACTTATGAAAAAACAAAAATAAATATCATCTCGAATGCCGTTTTTTTTTTTTTTTGAGCGTAGATAATCGATACTATATATAGTATGAAATTATGTCTCGATTAACGCTAAAACGTATAATAGTTTATCATTTTTTTATTTTTATAATAATTATATAATAATGATAATAAAAAATTGCACCAAAAATACTCCATTCCTTAAGGCCATCGATATTTTTTCAATAAGTCTAGTCCATTACTATATAATTTATAACCCTATAAAAATAAAAACAATAATAATAAAATAAATGTATAGAGTTGTTTTAAATATAAGATTCATAAAGTTGAGTATTGATCGAGAGAATATAATATTAGATGTTATTAATATTAATAATAAATATTTTTTTTTGTTTATGCTGTCAAATTATTTCCAATTATTTTAATGCTACCGCTGATATTAATAGCGACACTGTATCAAAATTCTGGCTAAACTGTCAGAGATACAAAAAATTTTGTAAAGACCTTTTTTATAGATAATTTAATTTCCTATAAAAAAAAGTTCATAAATTTTCTCTTATCTCTTGTCATTTAGTCAGAATTTCTATTTAAAAAATTTTTTACGATAAATCAATGCCACCGATGATATTAATAGCGACTCATTGTCAAAATTCTAGGTAAACTATCAAAGATACGATAAAATTAATAGAGAACTTTCTTGTAGATAATTTAATTTCCTACAAATAAGGTCCTCTTAAATTTTTTTTTATCTCTTATCACTTAGCCAGAATTTAAATTGCAAAACATTTCATAGAATTGAAAATCAAAAATAATTGACAGCATAGATAAAAAGGAAAGTGAAAGAGAGAAATAGAGAGTTTGACTCGATTTAGATTTTTATTGTTGAAAATTTAAGATTTATTTAATAATAAGATTCGTTATTTATCCAATTACGGAATATAAAATGTCTCGTAACATCAACGGTAATGTCAATTAAACAAAGTACTAATACAAGAGATATAGATAGGTTAGAGATAGATCGTAGAGGTTTAGAGAAAGACAGACAGACAGACAGACAGTAACGAGAAGAGTGGAATACCTTAATAATAAAGATAAGTTTTTCAGGCACACAAGTTGGGCAGGGAGCAGTCCGCAGCTAGTGGAAGAACCCATGTCTTATTTCCATGTTAGCTATTGCATTTAATAGCTAAGAATTTAAAAATTAATTTAAATTACCCGCTTAATTCGGCTGAATTATGAGCGCCCTGACAAGTGAGCGTCAGTGAACTAGCAAACATGGAAGAAAAGATACGGTTGTTTCTATCAAAGGCCCAATAAAAATTCAATTGTCTTATTGATATTAATATGAGTGCTGCGGCTGCAAAGACGTGGCTCAGCTGTGCGGGGACGTATCTGAGCCCTGGCTGGTCCCGAGTCCTCCCATGCCAGCCTGAGTGGTCAACCTGGTTACAGATTGGGACGTCGTTGGTGTGGTATTATGTTGCTGCTGCTGCTGCTGTTGTTGCTGTTGCTGTTGCTGTTGTTGCGAAGATTGTTGACGGAAGCCCCCTGTTTCCGGCACCAGATGGGGCGTCCGGCTGGACACTGGGGGCAGCACTGGACTCACTGGCCACGGGTGCAGGGACATTGTGCTTGGTGCGTTTGGTACACTGCGTGAGTGTGGCAGTAGTGGTGAGTTAGACATGCTAGCCAACGGATGATGACCACCCATGTTCATGTTCCCGGTAATCCCGATGTTGAGACTGTTACCGAGGTTACCGCTTGTTGAACCGCCACACCCACTAGGGGTTGTTGATATTGCCACGGCTGTGTCGGGATGGAGGAAATTACGCCGTTGCTCCATTCGCTCCGCATGCTGGGCTAGACAACGGGTTATCGCTTCTGGTAACACGTCCAACTGTTCCTGGAGGGCCGTCAATTTTTCCTCCACGCTCACCAGACGTTCTTCTAAAGCGTCTTGTCGGGTACTCATGTCCGATACTATTTCGTACACCGTATTTTGAGTCTGAAAAATTACAAATTTATTAATAACTTTGATTCATTTTTTTTAATATTGTTTTTTTATGTTCGTAAAATTTGATAATTTTTGGGGATAAAATTTTTGCCGCAATTTTAAAATCAATCGTTTAAGGGACACACTTAGTGTGACAGTCTAAAAAAAGCTGATTTTTGGGAATTAAAAAAAAAAAACTACTGTATCAATTGTGTTAAAATTTTCAGAGTATATATATACATATTTTGAAAATACACAGTAAAATTTTTGAAGAAAAAAAATTAAATCTTTTTCGAGTTACACGCGATCTTACATACAAAAAAAATTATAAAATCAAAAAATTAGTCCAAACTCCTCCAAAAAATTAAATTTAACTTTTAAAATAAAAATTTACCCGTCAAAAAATTTAGCTTATTCTATTAATTATTTTAATGATAAATTTACCATCACCAAAATAATATAAAACCATGAAAAGACTGAAATTCAATATTTTTTCAATGATACTAAATTTAATTAAAAAAAAAAAACGATTTTATCATATAATTACGTCGGGGATAAAATTTATATCCTATTTTTAATTATATAAATAGAAAAAACTAAAAAAATTAAAATATAATAATAATAATAATAATAATAATAATAATCATAATCATAAGAGCCATTATTCATGTATATGTAAATTTAGTTTCTCTGGTAGCTTAGCACTGTGAGAACAAGAAGTTGTTGATAGAGTTGTCAGTAAGACTTTGCCAAGAACATCTCGTCTTTGCTTTAGTTAGCGTGTGTATTACATCCAAGGAAGTTCAAATATCATGTTTTACTACTATTGCTGACGACGGTTTCAGTAAATTAGACAGGTTTAGTTGTATATTCTTAGCGATGATTGCAATAAATTTAGTTATATTATCAAATTTTCGATTAAATAAAAAAATTTTTTGAAAGATACAAAAATTATTCTTCTTAAACATTACAAATGTTCAAAATTAGCCAATTCAAGATGGTCTAATACTAGAGGATAAGTAGTTTAAGTGTCTATTCAATTAAAGGTCATAAGAGTAATTAAGTTACTCTTGTAACGTTTGGAGGGAATTAATGTCAAGTATAACTTCTCATTTTCGGACGAGAAAAAATCAATAATTTCAAGTGAGAAATGATTTTTTTTTTTTTTAAATTAAAACAAATATAAAGCTTGAGCAAAGAATTTGTTCGTGGAGTGAATAAAAATTTCAAAGGATTATAAGATCAGAAGAGCTTTGAGAAAAATGAGGTCTTAGAAGAAAAAAAAAAAAAAAAAATTAATATTAAAATAATAAATCATAATTTTTTCACTCAGATCTTGGTAAATTCTACAGACTAGTAAATTAGCATAATACCAATAATCGATCATAAAATACCGTAAGGTATTTACCCGGAATATTAAAATAAGACGGAAAGTAAAAACCGTGTATTATGATCCACCGAAAGTTTTTCGATTAAAAACTCACCTTCGCCATATCCGTTATCGTATTAGCATTATCCATTAGCTTACGTTGGTCCATTTTAACTTTCCTGAGTCTATAATTTAACAGATTAAAAAAAAATAATTTTCGATTAAATAAAAAAATTTTTTGAAAGATACAAAAATTATTCTTCTTAAACATTACAAATGTTCAAAATTAGCCAATTCAAGATGGTCTAATACTAGAGGATAAGTAGTTTAAGTGTCTATTCAATTAAAGGTCATAAGAGTAATTAAGTTACTCTTGTAACGTTTGGAGGGAATTAATGTCAAGTATAACTTCTCATTTTCGGACGAGAAAAAATCAATAATTTCAAGTGAGAAATGATTTTTTTTTTTTTTAAATTAAAACAAATATAAAGCTTGAGCAAAGAATTTGTTCGTGGAGTGAATAAAAATTTCAAGGGATTATAAGATCAGAAGAGCTTTGAGAAAAATGAGGTCTTAGAAGAAACAAAAAAAAAAAAAATTAATATTAAAATAATAAATCATAATTTTTTCACTCAGATCTTGGTAAATTCTACAGACTAGTAAATTAGCATAATACCAATAATCGATCATAAAATACCGTAAGGTATTTACCCGGAATATTAAAATAAGACGGAAAGTAAAAACCGTGTATTATGATCCACCGAAAGTTTTTCGATTAAAAACTCACCTTCGCCATATCCGTTATCGTATTAGCATTATCCATTAGCTTACGTTGGTCCATTTTAACTTTCCTGAGTCTATAATTTAACAGATTAAAAAAAAAATAACAAAGTAAAGTTAATTAATATTGATAAAAAATAAATATCGATTATTAATGAAGATGAGCTTACGCGTAAATAGCTAGTAGAAATTTACGTTGATGTGTTCTCACGCGACCTGGATTAACTCGTTTAACCAATCGTGTGTGTTTGTAAATAAGCCAAGTCTCCCGTAAAACGTTAGCTGCTGCATTTTTCAACTGTCAAAGTTATTTTGTTGATTAAACATTGTGAATCAAAAATTCAAAATTTTAATTAAAAATACTCTAAACACAATTGTAGAATATAAAATAAAATTGGATTAATTTACTTATTAAAGTGAAAAACAACTCACTCTTTTTGTTAATTGTGTATCCATCATAAAATTATGTACATGTTTTTCTGCTCTCGTAAGTTCCAATTTTCTTGAAACAACCGCTACGAGTAATGCAGTACATCCTGCTCCCTATTGTGAAGGAAAAGTAAAAAAATTTAATATTGTTGTTTGTAATATACATGAAAAATTTATTATAATTTTTTTTTTTTATTAATTATATAAATATTGATGTATTACCATCATTCCTGTCGATACAGCAATACCCCTCCCGCAATATGTATTAGGTACAATATCACCAAATCCGACGCTCAGGAATGTGATAGCGATGAGCCACATAGCATTGAGCAGGTTTGCATGTTCTTCGTCGTGGAACCTAAATTATTTTAATTATAATCATTATTGCATATCAAATAATTTAATGCGCTTCTGCATAATTTTCATATGCTAGATAATAATATTCAATTAACATCATTTAATGGATTTGATATTTACATTTAATTACTAGCTAAGGTTGAGGTGGAATAAACATTTTGAATCAATATGACCTGATTTAATAGATTTTTGTTTGTTGTTCACAGTAATTGTAAATAGCAATTATATCTATTGAATTTTACTTAATTAAAAAAAATTACATCAATAGAAGAATACATAAAATTTTTTTTAAAACAATTTATTAAATATAAATAAATATTTTTTGACAGTTAATTATTTCTTTGGAGTGAATATATTTTGTTTATATATATTAGAGCCATTTTTTTATTATTAATTTTATTTGTTCTATATTTTTCCGATCCAATGAAATATCCTATTGAAATTACGGGGTTAAAAAAAAAATATAAAACTAAAATTTTTACGCTCACTTTTTATTCAGCGTTCTGAACAAATATCAATTAAAATTTAATAAATATTCATAGAATCCTCGAACGTTAAAAAATCATTTATTAACAGCTATAAAAGTTTATTAAATATAAAAAAATTTTTTTATCAGTGAATTCTATTTAATTTAAATTGTTTTAAAGAATCTAACTCGCGAATTAAGAAAATAAAATTTGATAATAAAGAGAAAAAATTTTTCTTTCAAGAATTTTACGATTTTTCTATTTTCTAACATTTATTTATTCAAGATTATATTACCGCCATCAGATGTCACTAAAAGCGAATTGTTTTTTTGTTTATTCCTTTCCGAATACAAAAATTTTTTTTATTTCCATTCCCGTCATTCAATACAAATATGAATGTACAGTAAACTTATTTTTTTAGCATTTCAACCCCCAACTTTCTTTTATTAAAAAAATATTTAAGCTCCTTATTCGCCATTCATAAATTTTATCACTCCGCTATTCTTCTTTGTTTACTACTTTCTCCTATAAAAAAATTGAACAATAAAAACATAATCATCTGATTGTATTATCTCCCACATTAAATAACCGGAGTGGATCTAGTGAATCATCCACAGAGTAATAAAGCTAAAAGAGATAATAAATTCAGTTTTTAAAAATTAATCTACGATACAAGTTTATGATTTTTGGTAGCCGTTAAACTAAGAGATGGGGAAAGTTTAAAATTTTCTTCACGAAAGCGCATCAGTTTATTTTTAACAGTGAATTTTTTCAGTAATAGAAAATCGCAACGTGTTTGTTTTTGTTATTTAGTTTCAGCGGTTTTTTGCGGTCGTTTATTTTCCGGCTGGTCATGCCGAGTGAAAAACTACTGGGTAGCAATTGGTGTGAGTTTTAATAACCCAGGATAAAGCTTCGTAGCAAGTGATAAAGCCATAAACGTTATTTTTCATGGGAAGGTATACATCGAGCTTAACAGCTGGGTGTACTAGTCCACTGGACACAGTAGTTACCGGTGATATATTGATAGTAAGTACTGTAATCTCTGGACCCTCAATCGTTATGTTTGAGTTTCACACATTTGTTCTCTCTTCTTTTGTGTTCAAGTTTTATTGCACTGGGAATTTTGTGTCTTTTCTCGCTACATACATATCAGTGTACTTAAGCAACAAAAAAAAAATTATGACATTTTTTTTTTTCAGCCATGATAAAAATTCATCCGGGAGAAAAACCCGCTAGGACAAGTACCGACATGATTTATCTTTTTAATGTCGTCTAGAGGATCAGGATATTTTCTTGCAACTTGTGTTACTCTCAAGACTTGAGCGTAAATAATTCTCACTACTTTTAGAATTATGTATAGGCTTAAGATATTGCATGAAAATTAAGTTAGCCGACATTAAAAAATTTTTGGAATTTTTTTTTACTGAAAAAATGATTACAAAAAAATAAAAAGAATTTTCAATTGTAAAAAAAATGCTTGAAATCATTTGAAAATATTTTTTAGTTGTTTAGTTTACGCGATGAAATAATATTCAGATAGAAAAAAATTTCCCGTAGGGGATTCCTTGTAAAAAGTTACTTTTTTATCATTCTAAAAGACCCCTTCGATAAATTATTTGACGTTAAAAAATAAAAACAGTAAAATAACTTTGATTTCATTGTAGTTTAAAAATCGATTGGGGGAAATACTCGGTAAACTTTCCGATAAAATTAAAGCCGCATAAATTTAATCGTTTAAATTTATAATATACATCAAACGGAATCGATACTTTATTTTTTTTTTTTTAATTTTAATTTCAATATAACCTGCCTGAAAATATAGAAATTTAATATATTTCTATCTTGCATTTTTATATTAAAAATTTAATGCATGTAATTTTATCACAATTTTTCTTCAATCATTTCAAATATTAAAAAAGAAAATAATAATAATAAACCATATGATGAAAAATGTTTTATAAAAACTTTTATTTTTATTTTAATATTGATTTGTAATTGTAATAAGCACTTTGTAAATCTATTGATGCGTCTAAAATTTATTTTGTCAAAACAATGAATTAGGATTTTCTTTTTTTGATTTTTAATTAAAAAAATAAAAAAAAAAAATATTGCACTAAAATAAAAAAAAAATTTTTTTCAACCCCTTAAACGAATCAGAAGTTATTAGGCATGAAAAACAAAAGACCACCTCCTTAATTTTATGTTCCATTAGACACACTCCGAGAAACATGAGAACAGGCAATTCAGATAAGCAATCTGATAAATGAACTCGAAATAAAGCCGCTAATTTAAAAAATAATGAAAGCACCTCGGCAAAACGTTTTAGCTATGATTACCTGAATTTTTAAACTTGAATAATGAATTCATCATTTGAATATTAAAAGTAATGTAATTCTGTTAATGGAACAATCCTCGGAAAGGTTCTTATCGCCATCGAATATACATCCATACAAGCTTTGTTCGACTATCCTTTCACGAAATGAGTTAAATAAAAAAGATGCTAAACTATTTGAAAGACAAATGCTCTCGTTATCCATAAATGGTCGATCGAGCTTCAAAGCCCATTGCTCCATTGAAAAGCTCTCAACTCTACAGTCTCACCTTCTTCATTCCAATTTTTTCGTTCTATTCCCTTTTAGTTTTTTATTCATCCTTGTCAATTTATATTCTTCAGTGTCGTCTTTTTATTTCTTTCAGTCACTCGACTGGACTTTTAAATTTCACATATTTTAGCGCGATTTTTTCTATCAATCGATTATTTCGAGACATGGCGAATTGTATACAATTTTTTTTATAACTTTTACAGTTATATATTTAAAAAAAATTTTATCAATTGAATTTTAAGTAACCGCTTAATTTTAATTAAGTAAAATACTTTATTGTTTAAAAAAAACTAAAAAATACGCATCAAAAAATTTAGCTTATTATAAAAAAAAAATAATTGATGCTCTTCAAGATATTTTCATAACATCGCGTTTACAAATATCTGTAAATAAATTATTTACAAGAATTTTATGAAGCATCACACGCTTTTTTTGCAATAAAATAAATTTTTTGTTGATCTATTCTTATTTTAAATTAATTAAAAATTAAATTTTTTAATTTTTCAATTTAGTTTTTTATCAAGGCATATTTTTTTAAGTTTTTCAAAGCTACAATTCATCTTTTTTACAGTTAAATAATAATCGATTTCTGCTATTCAGACAGTAACGGTCCTTTTTATCTCATTTACTGCACTTAATTAACGATAATTACGACACTGTATTTAAAACAGCCCCTTTCTATAATTATTCATCCGAATTAACTATTAATTGCATCAATATTCAGACTGATAAATGAATACTTTAAAATTAGCATTATCTTTTTTACAATTTAACAAAAAGCTTTTTCTAAGTATCGTCAGCTTTCTATCAGTTTGTAAATTTGATAATTAATTAACAAAGTGATTAAATGATTGATAATTCTGTACAATTTAAGAAGATTGGATTTAGAATAACGAGACTGAGTAATTAGTAAATTGCCGGTTGAATAAATGCGATAATAGTGGATTAATGGGATTTGATTAAAAATTTATGTAATCAATTGGTAAGTAATTGATAGTATAAAAATAAAAAATTACCTTTCACACTGTCGTAACGTCCAGGATGCGATGATCCAGAGCGACACCATAAAGACTAACAACACGGTGCCAGGGCAGATGGTCATGAGTGTTTTGAGGACGAACCTCGTGTTGAAATTGATGCGGTTCAAGGCACCTATGCTTCGCGACGAGGCGTCGGTAAATAATTTTGAGTGCAGTAACATCACCCGGCAAATGAGGTAAAGTCGAAGGAACATTGGCAACGAGAGTGTCACATCGTATGGCACCCATTGTGATCCGATGTCACCACCCTTATTCGCCAATTTAGTCGTCCATAGGAAGTAATATTCGCCAGGTATCGGATGAATTGCACAAATTGTTAGCTCTATCGTTATTTGAGATATTCGTTGCCATGTCATTGCGATTCGCCAGTCATCTGCGCAGTTATCAATCATAAATAACTGAAACATCAAAGAAAAAAAACAGCACATTAATTTTGTTTTTTATTTTTTTTTTTTTCAATTATTTTTTAGATACTAAAACTAGTCTAATATAATTTTTTTTGGAGTGAAAAAAATCGAGGTTCTTGTTTAATGTTTTTGACTATACTGAAAAAATAAAATAAATAAATAAAAAAATTAGTTTGATTTGAAAGAAAATATTTTAAATCATAAATTTGATTGAATTTACCAAATTAATTTTTTCAATCAAGTAAAAATTATTTAAATCAAGTTAATTTTTTAGACAATTTAAAGTTCAATGGTTTTGTAAAAAATTTCTACGTCTTTTTACAAAAATATTCTGAGTAATGTTCGAAGGTTTTAAACATTCAATGATAAATTAATTTAAATTTAGACCAAGCAGAAAAATTCTTGGTTTAAGTAAATTTTATTTGATTCAAAAATTTTTCTTTTTACTTCAAGAAGATTATAAATTCTTCAAAATTATTTTCATGGTTCAAAATTTTTTTTCTTAAGTCATGTTAATTTTTTTGTCAGTATAGTTTAAAAATTTCCTACACAGTTTAAATTTAAATATTTTTTTAAAATATTTTACAAAAATATTCCTAACAAAGTTCAATTGTTTCAAATACATTCAATGGATATTTCTCTAAAATTAAAGTGTTCTCATCTTTTAAAAGTATTTCGAATTATTTCAAGAAGCTTTAACATGTCTTATGACATTCCAAGCATTCTAAAATTTCTTAAGAATGTCTTTGTATGTCAAGATCTCGATAACAATCGATATGATTAAAAATTGAGTCCTTCGAGCGTATACAATCGATAAATATCAGAAGATCGGTAAAAAAAAAAAAATTATTGCATCACTTTAATTAAAATATGACTGATTCATAAAATTTTTTATTCATGAACAACTTTTAATCATAAAAAGTACTTTCATTTTTCCAGCACCCAATAAAACGCCTTCTTCTTTTCTTGAAACTTTCCACTTGATATTTAAAAATATTTCCAAGTGCGGAAACTAATAAGCAAAAAAATAAAACTCTTGTACGCTAAACTGACCTCAAAACTGCATCTACAATGAGCGCTCAAACGTGAGCCACTAAAGACTAACTTATAGCCTGAACTTTTAAAATATTTTTCGTCCTACTGTACGAATTTTCATTATATTATTTTTATACCTCACTTTTTTTTTATATACGTAAAAAAAATAATAATTTTACACTTTTCTCTTTATCTTTCTGCCGACTGTGTTTGCGCACTATTTAATAAAATATAATGTAGAATGATATACGCAAAAAACAACATAAATCCCTTTTCAAGCTCTCCACAACCACAAGCCGAAGATTTACATACTTATATAATAAATAAAAAATGAAGTATGTGTGTAGAAACCTTAAATTTTACCATTGCAAAACTTGGCTTTCATCTTTAAGCATTAAAGTTATTCATTTTTGTTTTTTTTTTCTGTCGTGCTATTATCATTCACTTCAACGACTTTTAAAACTCGACTTTCTCCGCGACTTCATCCGAGGAAACTTTCAGCTTGAAGCTTCATCCCTTTTTAGTTCATAAGCTGTACTTTACCATGAATCTATTATTACATTCTTTATGAACTAAACTAACTTCATGGTCGACGATACGATCGTTACAGCGCTTATTAGTCATCAAACGAACTATTTTAGAAGATAGAGTCGGCTAATTTGAATAATCCCGGATATATTGCAAGATATATATGCTTTTATCCTTAAACTTCAGAAGTCGGAATTAATTTAAATATAATTATCTTCATTAATTTATTCGATAATAAATTTTTGTGCAGAGTGAATTCTTGATTTTTTCTTTAAAATAAAAAAATAGTTACTTGTTTAAAAATTAAATATTTATTTTACTTAAAAAAAATTGGATTAATATTTTTTTTCATTTTGACAAGTAGCAATTTTTTGAAAAATTCTCTCTATAATTATTAATTCGTTAAAAAAACGCCATATGTGATTTAATTTCAGTAACATTAAAGCTATTAAATTTAATTAATTGTAGTTGTGTTAGCAATTTATAATTTTTGACTTATTACGTTGGGATTTATCAACAAGACATGTAAATAATTTTTATAGAAATTTGTTAAATGATCCAAAAAATTCGCATTATTTGTAAAAATTTAATTAATATTTATTTTTATCTTATTGCACATCTAAGACGTAACGCAATAAACGTCAGTAACAGATCACCTGGATTTATGCTGTCAGTTTATAGTAAAAGGGTATTCAAAAAATGAATCTTTATTGAAATGTAGAGTGAATGGCTTGTGAGACACAATAGATTGTTTCGCTTATTGAAAATTTCATTAAAATTAGCTTATCCGTCTTAAAGCTTGTCTCTGACAAAGGAATATGAGGAACAGTCTCAAATCTATGCTTTATGTTTTCATATTAAATTCACAGTTTTTTAATTTTTTAAAGCTAAACGAATTTTTGTATCTTGAGTAAAAATTAAATTTAAAACGACAAATAATCTTGAATTTATTTTTAAAAAATAGTCATTGGTCATTTGGGACATAAAGTGACTTCTACATAAAAATAATACCAGAAATATTTCATAGACAGCTAGCTAGAATCTACTAACGACCCGACAAATGAAATAAACTGAGAGAGCAATTCTATCCTACTTACAGTTACAATAATAAATTGCTCTGTGGTCTCTACAGCGTTAA
>JZSA01004804.1:0-15126 GCA_000956155.1 Cotesia vestalis | reverse complement strand
GGTTTTTTTTTTTTTTTTTTATTATTTTCAGTTATTTTTTGTTAAGATTCTTTTTCACGACAATGTCTCTCTTGGCAACGTTTAGTGTTATAACTTTGACACGGGACTATCGAATAGAGTGAGTATCTAGTGTATGTTATAGTCATGTATATATGCATGAAAAAGAGAGAGATGAAAGTGAATAAAAATCGATGTGACACGTATAAGTTGTATCAGGATATTGATAGTTATCGAAGCAGAGGGTCGAAGAGTAGGAACTTGGAGTATTAACTACCATTCATTTTAATTATGACAGAAGAAATAAAATTGAAGGAAGAAATTAATGGTGCAATTTAAAACACAACCTGTCAAGTAACTTGACTCAGTAATTAGTGATTGCTGGTAAGTACACCTTGTTAATGGGTTATAAAATAGTAATCTCTTTTAAAAGCCACCTAATTGGTGTAGCGCGGCCGTGTTACATGACGCTTCATTAAGCTCAACGTGCGCGGTAATTGCAAATTTATAATTGTGTAATTGAGAGAAAATTTATCGTTGCATTGTTGGTTTGAAATTTTGAATTAATACTTTGGTAAAGTATTTAAATTTAGATGAAGATTAATTTTTTCATAACTTTTTAAAATAGTTGATATTTTTTGTAAATTTATTTCACATTTAAATGTTACCAAATATTTTTAATTATTTTCAGAATTAAAAAAAATATTTGAAGTGAAAATTTGATGACTGAAAAATTAATTTAAAGTACAGGAAGATTTAATTATAATTTTTTTAAGGATCATAAGGATATTTAGTTTTTAGAAGACAAGAAAGACTTCTAGCGCCATCTGTCAGTGCCTTCGGGAAATGATTTTAAAAACTATCTACTTTTAATGTTAAAGACGATATCTATCGATTTGTCCCAATATTTGTTGTCGCTTTTGATTATTTTGACTATTAATTGAATTTTGATTTTAATTATACCGGTTAATCTGAAGAGTTGTTTAAAGATAATGCAGATTTAATTATTTGAGCAAAGTGTTTTAACACAAAATTAAATTTTTACATAAATTTTAAGCATCGTGATAACACTTTTGCATAAATTAATTCATAAAGTAAGTTGACAAATTTCTAGACACCGAACAAGTCAGCGACTGAGACAGATAAAATATTAAAAGCGTTTCTATTTAAAACAAAAAGCTCACCTTGAAAGATTCAAGTCTGAGCAGATGACAAAATTAAAGTTTAAGGGTCATAAAAAATTTATTCAAACAACATTTTACATCACTTTTATATCCAGAATTTTTTACTTCAACTCTTGAAAGTTTAAAAAGCTCTGGATTATTTTATCATCGCGAGTCAAAAAATTATGAATTAACAAATGAATAACTTCAATTTCGTAACAGAATTTAAAATTAATTAATTTATCTCTTTGTTATTGAAATTAAGTGGCTAAAAGTGAAATACTTTGGTAATTAAGTATCCGATCAGTAATCAGCAGAACATCGAAGAAGCATTAATATGATTAATGGAGTTACTAAATTATATTAAGTAAATTTCGTTCGATACAAGTTTTCGCAGAGGGTTACTAGAATAAATTTGAGCTCAAGGTCTGAGCCTCCATAAATTACAATATAATGAGCGATACTGTTGAAGATGAGACCAAGTATCCTCTGCGATAGTTATTTTTTATTATTTTTAATAGGTATTATTGATATTACCCGACTGCAATAGTAGAAAGTAATGTTTTAACCTAATTTGAATGCAGAGCAATTATTCTGGTGCCGAGAAATAATTTCATTCTGTATCTTATCGGACTGTTCTTAATAAACTATCTCGTAAATGATTAATTGAGTTTAAAGGACAGTTTGTGGATTTTATAGGGTGGCTGAGCCAGCGGATGAACGCTGAACGAGTATTTGAAAGCTTTTAACCGTAAGCTAACGGATAAGATAAAGAAATGGTCGTAAAACCTTTTCTTAACTCGGAAAAGCTTTCCAAATTAACACATATATTCGATAAATTTTTATTTTATTCTTCATTTAATGAGAGTTTTAATTTATTGAAAATTTTTAGATTAAACTTATAGCTATATGCAGATATCTAGCGATACATTGGATAATTTTCTTACTAAAAATTATTTTTAAAAAAATTCAAGTGGTATATTTAAAAATTTTAACTATTGATAATTTTCTAACACAATTTTATAAAGTCTAAAATTTTATTAGACCGATTTTGTCATACTTAAAAATTTTTTGATAAATAACTTTTTTTTGTAGGTTTACATCAGTACATTTGAAAATATTTCACTGGCTAACATGTTGTAAAATAACATAAAGGATCTATTTATTATCATTCACGATCATCATTATCAATAATCTTTTGTATTGATAAATCTTAGTCAGAAGAATAGGTCATAGATAACAACAACAGCTATTTACGTCGTAATATTTTCAATACTTCATCACTATGACAACAATAGATTCTCCCAAGAGCAATATTTCTTAGTTAAACCGAAGATAGTCAATATAACAATTCGAAATCGCTGATTCAACAATACGGTTTGTCGAAGACGATTAAGCGCTACCAATAACAATAACTTTGGTAACCCTTCTTTCAATATTATTGGTATAATAATTTCAAAGAGACAATATCCACAAAGTCTCTTAATTGAAGCATCTTCGTAATGCTTTACTTGTTGTTCGTATGATATAACTTTAATGTAACAAGAATAATTTGATCTAATTTTATTATTTTAAGAGAATTTATTATCTGAGTTTTGTGTATAAAAAAAAACAAACATTTTGACTCAAGAAAATTTTTAATTAACTACATAACTAATATTAAATTCATCTCGGGTTATAAATGGTCAATCGACTTCAAATTTTTAGGATAATTGTATCATCATGTCTTTAATAAGTATATAAAAATTTAGAATTTTTTGACGGTATGCCTTAACCACTACAGCTACCGTACGACTAAATAATCGTTTTCTAATAAAATAGTTATTTTTAAATTCAATTTTTTTAACAATATAAATTTTAAAAAAATTTCTTAAATTATAATAAAGAGCTTTTTCAGTCCAAAAACAAATTTTTGAAGACAAAAATGTTATTAGCTCGAGTTAACATTTTTTTTGTCTGCATAATAGTGTTTTGATCATCAATAAATTTTTAAAAGTTTCTATTTTACAAACTTCGAACCATTAAATTTGATGTAATAGCCAAAAGTTAGTAAAGAGTAAAAATGATCGATAACCTTTTCGAAAGTTAGTGTTTATGATAGCTTGGCAAAGTATCGACTAATAGAAATAGTTTTGGGAACGATCAATATAAAGTGGAATTGACCAAAATTGATAGAGTTAAATAAATCACTTACTCTTTTTTGTTAATAATTATTAAATGACAATTGAAAACAATTGATTTTAATTTTCCAAAGTTATAAGATGACATCTCAAGAACTAATTGACCGATTAAATTTATTTTTACTGCACATTATATACATGTACTGGGATATTTAGAAATCAATAGTCCGACTCAACTGAAGAAACGTCCACTTTGATAGATTAATGCTCCGGGCTGTTTATTATCAGGATTAAAATAGATTTACTTATACTTCCAAAAAAAAAAAACGATTCTGCAGGTTTAAGTATTGTATGCAGAACAAATACTTTAAGCTATTTATGTTCCATCATAATAAATAAATAAATAAATAATATTTATACTTCACTTATAAATTCTATTCGCGTTATATTACGGATTATCGATACCCCGAATCAAAAAATAAAAACAAAATTTACAATCAGTATTTTATAAATCAGATTTTTCCTTAGTAAGCAAGTGGAAGCCTTACTGCAAAGTAATGAGAAAAAGGTAGCAGAACAAAAATAAATAGAGGTCGAATTGAGTATAGCACAATAAAGCCCAACAATAATACACTAGCGCCTAGTAATTTGATCTCTTTATCTATTCTAGTCTTTTGTGTCCAGTTCGATGAATTTAGTACGTGATTGGAAAGATATCTATATACAATCCACCGAACATTATTTACTTGCCAAAAAGTTTTATTGTAGATATGGATTTTGGCACAAACTTTTAGTTAACTTGTTACCCTTTTTTTAGGTAAACACTGATGTTTATTTATTTATTATCTGATTGATTTAACTGAATTTGAAAGCTTATGCAAATATCACAATAATTCAACCCGAGAACGATTAAGTAATTTAGTATGCAGGGAGCGAAGGGTCAATCGAGTCAAAAATTATTTAATGAAATAATAAATTATGAAAGATATTTTCTTATCAATAAAATAGCAGCTCGCTGTTCAATTTGTGATTTCGATGAAAATTGACTATTGCGGAAATTGGAAAAAAAATTTTTTGCTTTTTTTGACCGATTCATGATCAATATTATTTAATTTTTTTTGCACCGCTCTAAGATTTGCAAAACAAAATTTTTTTTTTCGATTCAAATTTAAAAATTGATAAAAATTTTTCCCGTCAATTTTGAAAATTAAAAAAAAAAGTCTAAATTCGACAGATTAAAAATTGAATTAACTTTTCTTAAGGATCATAAATATTTTTAGATTTTGCAAAGTAGAAATGACTAACAACGTTATCTATTGAAATCCTGCGTGAATAATTTATGAAACTCCTTAATTTTATCGATAAGAAAACTTTCTATCTATTTTGACACCTACTGATTGCTGTCCTTGACTTTTATGTCCATTATTTTGATTTTGACTGATGACCCTATAGTTTTATTACTTGAATAAATCCTCAAAAACAAAAAATTTCCCCCTCAATTTTTTTACATGGTAAAAACCAACTTTATCGTCCATCTATCGGCCGGGTTGCCCTAATTTTTTCGTTTTTTTTTTTTTTTTTTTTTTTTTTCGTTAATTTAGATTTTCAGTTATATTAAGGAACTTAATTTATCTTGGAATCATTTGAATGGTCTCTTGAGAAACTTTTATTATTGGATTAAAAGCTAATGAGGCTTTAAAACATCGATACTAATAAATGGAAAGCCGGTGTTTTTGTCTGGTTATACTGCGAAAATTTTTTTTTCTTTATATTTATTTCTCCATCGTCCTTAACTTCCTGATCGTTTACTCGTTTATAAAATACTGCAAAAAATTCAAGCTGATAACAGAACAGTCAAGACGTCGGCAAATCAAATTTATTTTTTCTCCTCTCATCCGCCGGATATTTAGATGGACAAAAAATTAAAGAATCAAGAGTGTGTGAGGGTTGATACATTTTTTTGTAGAAAGATGATTGAGTACTAAAAGATTCTGCAGTGAATAATTCATTCACGCTTGAGAGCGGAAGTTCATTTTCGCTTAAAATTGTTTTAGATTATAATTATAATTACGGTTAATTATTTATTCTCTTTTATAAATTTCTACATCAAATTAGAATTCAGATTGTTAGTAGGCTCCAGAAATTAAAATTTAATAGAATGGTGGGTGGTAGCCAACCACGAGAGCACTAGCTAATTAAATAAACGCGTGAAACCGCGAGCAATCATCCAATCTATTAAATTAGAATAATTTTCAATTGAAATTATTTAGTTTGCGTAGATAATTTAATTGAGCATAGGTAGATTCCACATAGAATTTTTTTAGCGTCTAATTAACTTTAATTAAATTATTTATCGAAATGTGGCACTAGGAAAATTCAATAGTCATTTTATTTTTTAGGTTGAAAAAAAAAATCATGAATTTCAAATAAGTATGACCCACTTGGATTTAAAATTTCTGAACGAACACAAAATTATATTTTTTCATTAGAAAAAATAAGAAAAATAGCAACAAAATTATCTGAAGTTTCCAAAAAAAATTTCAAAAATGAATTGTAATTGAATAAATTAAAAATAACAAATGAAAACAAATTTTTATAAATTAGAAATAATCTACAACAACTTGTTTCATTAAGTTTGTTATTTTGAAACAATTTCCAGAGATTTGAAAACATTTTTAAAAATCAACCAATCAGTAAACTTTTAAATTAATTGTGAAGCAGATTGAAATAATGTTTAATCAGTATTTTATTTTTTTCTAAGTTTCTAAATATCCATCGCTGATATATTTGTGTAATCTGATCAAAGTTTGAACAAAGTAACTCAAATTGATAAAAAACATGCCAAAATTGAAAGAGACTTAGGTTTGTACTCAGTCGATTGAATATTCACAGCCGGCTAATCCTCTAGCATGATAAAAAGAGTAAAAAAGTTTTTTGAAATGAGATCATGGATATCAGCTAGACAAGTGGTGAACAACTTTGGATTTAGATATCCAATCTAAACGAAAAAGTTTTGCAGAGTTGAATCGTAAAAGCATTTTGTTATATACATGTAGATTGAAGGTCTTTCCTACATAAACATCTATGAGCCCACCGATAAACTATTACGAGTAACTTGACCGTAAGATAAGAAACACTGGTACAGCATTAGGTTGAATTTAAGGTTAAGATAGGATAAGGCATATGGCAGCCTGTTCCCAAGAGACTGGGCGATAAACGTGTCTCCGAAGCAAGTTTTCGACAACAATGAGCAATGAACAATGAAGCTAATGGTTGACTACGCAATTTTGATGCTTCCTTATGTTGGGACCAAGGAATCTGTTTCGATCAAGATGTAAATTTAAATGATCAGTACAATGCTAACCTTAACCGAAGCATAAACCTAAGCTTTAACAACATAAACACGTATCTAGTCTTGTCTAGTTGTAAAATCCAGTGAATATTACTAACAACCTTATGTTAGAAGGCTGGATTATTTCACACTGTTTCTGTGCAAGCACCAATGCGAATATTGTCATCTAAATCGCGATTATTCCAGCATTACGCTTTCGTTAGCAAGAAATTCTCACCGCGATATGAATTTGCATGGGTATAGTTTTGCTTAATCCCAATTCAAGTGAAGCAAAAAATTTTTTTTATGTTCTGTTGAGTTTTTTCATTTATGATGCTACAATTCTTTTTGTTTTAATTGCAAAATTTAGTTTTGAAAATTCAAAACATTTTTAACAAATATTTTGACATTAAAAAAAACTTGATCCAAGAAAAATGTTTTTGATCCAATACTGAATGAAAGAAAATGATTGTTCAGGAAAAAATTTGGTAATCTTCTCTTGAAATTTGGTTTTTTTTAATGAAGAGACTTTCGAAATTTGAAAATCAAAAGTATATTTAAAAACAGATTATTTTGCTTGAAAATAGAAGAATGCTTCAGATAATTCGTAAAATTTTTAAACAGCAAACTTTTTTTGTCCATCTAAAAGTTTTATGCTTTTGACTCAAGAGTGAATTTTTCAAATTAATTCGAACTGAATATTTTACAAGAAAACTTTGAATAAAGTGGTTTTATTTTTACATATCTTTAATTTCACTAAGAAAAAATTTAGGATTTTTTGTAGTGAAAAAAAAGTATTTTTTTTTTATTTCAATTTAGCCTTAAACTTCTTCAAAGTCCAGCTTAAAGTTTCGAAATATTTTAAAACTGAAGGAAACAGCAAATATCGAGTGGTCGAAAACAATCTCTCCAACTGGTAGGATTTAGAGAATTTCAGTGTAAATCAGGAAACCCCATTACTATTGACACGCCCGAGTGAACCATGCATTAAATTACTAAAAGTGTACACGAGGGAGCTGTAAGGTTACGTTTAATTACACATTTGTAAGTAAACGTTCACCCACGTCGCATTAACAAATCTGCAATATATTATTTTCAGCTCCGCCATAATTTACATAAAATGTATTAAAGTGAACCTCACAAGCGCTTTGTGTCGTAATTTGTCATGATCTCCTGTACCTCAACTAAAAGAACGAAAGAGCTTTGGCTCTACCACCCACGACAAAGTTTCTTCTGCATCGTTTAGATTTAACAGCGCTCTGAGATGTGTTAGCCAAAACTTGTCATCGCCAGCAGAAGCTGAAGCGGAAGCTTTTGCTGTACAAGGAGCAGACACATCACTGCCAGTATCATTTTAATTATACATTTTAGATAAATAAACGTCACCATTTTTATTTTACGCTTATCTGCTTTTCATAATTTCAACTGATTTTAGATAAACCTTTACGACAGTAATAAATTTTCTTTTGAAACATTGAAAAAACTTTAAAACAAACTCTAAAAAAACTTTTAAAGTCAAGAAATGTTCGCACTGAATCTACAAATTTCTTGAAAATTCTGCGGTACCTCAAACTTTGAGGATTCTTATATCTTCTTGGAAAAAAAAAATAGTTGTTCCAAGAAAAATATTATCTTCAAACTAAGCATATAAAATTTATAAAGAAAACCAAAATTGTTACTAGACGTTCAATATCTTTCATAATTTTACATTTAAAAATTTACGATGTTACATCGTAAAAATCCGTATATTGACTACTTTTATAGGCATTTTTACGATTTAATATCGTAAATTTTAAAATGTAAAATTATGAAAGTCAAAAGTTGATCGAAAATTTTGAATTTTTATTCTCTAAAAAAATGAATTTAAAGACAAAAAATGATTAAATTAAAACACCTGATTTTTTGAAAATAATTTTCTTTATAAATCAAGAATATTTTTCTTTAATCGAGCAATTTCTTTCAGTGTGTACACAAAACAGTTCCTTTACTAATTTTTTCTCTACAGGAGTCGATCATACTAGAAGAGGAAGGGTGAGAAACTTTCGGAGGCACGTTGTCACCGGGGGAGTATCATTACTCAGCCATCAACGAATTGGTCGATGGCTTACGGGTTATAGGACATCAAGTATAAGTATTACTATAGACGTAAAATTTACGGTGTAAGCCAAATCCTTCTGATAAGAAATAGGTGTTTAGTTGGATTTTACACGTTCTTTATAGACATACTTATTTTTTGATACCCCGCGATTGAATGGATCTTCGAGTGACACTATAATCGTGATATAGCTTGTCCCAAGATATTTCTAGGTGTATAAAGAATAAGAGATATCGAAGCGCCATGCGGCTTAGCTGAAAGCTCTTTTCCAAATGCCGAGATAAAAGAGATAAAACGGGGAAAAAATGCTAGAGCATGAACGGGAGTAAGGATATGTCGTTGAGATATAGTCGTTGAATGTATGTATGTAGAAAGATAATGTTGGAGAAGAAATACGATAAAAGCTGAGGAATAGAAGCAAGTCATCACCCCGATGGAGCTAACCCATTCTCAGCGGTTGCATCTCCTCACTTTTCATCGGGACAAGGAAATAAACTAAAAAGAAATTCTCCAATGCGAACATATCTTAACATGTCGTAGCCTCGGTTTAAAAAGTCGAATAAAAAATGAATTTAGGAGATAGCAAAAAGTATTTGAAAACTTTAGTTATATATATTTCACTTTTTTCTGATTTTTTTTTTTTTTTGTTCAATAGTTGTAAGTTGGTGGGTTTTTTGGACTTCGTGTAATGGCATACTCCAACATGATTTAAGAACTAAAAATGTAAACAATCGCGAAAGTGGAGACACTTCTTATTGCTTGTGACCTGGCACCAGAAATGTAATGTAAATAATTCTAATAAATTTACTCGATCTTGAAAGTATAAGTTGTAAGTCAAGGACTTTTCCTTGAATTTTATAGAATGAATAAATTCTGGGGTGGTTTTTTTTTATTTTAAGATGGAGACTTATGGGCGATGTTTAATTCATGGTTAAGTATTGTTAGGTATTTTATTTATAAAATTAATAATTTTGGGTGAAAATATTCTTTGTTGAAAGAAGTAAAAGGGAAGATAGATAAAAAGGAGGAAGAATAAAAAGAATGTAATATCATAGTTCTTTGTGCTTGAGCTGTCGTGGTATATTATTATAACGGCGCCAAGGAAAATCGTAACTCTCAGCAGCTTTGAGCTCTCAAGTTTAGCATCCTGCTGAGGATGCACTTGGCGGATAATAATTCTACAGCAGGCGAACTACTCGTTACGGAATTGAAATCAAGAATAAGATGCCTCGGTGATAAAGTGCTAACGCCGGGGTAATGGTTAACAGTTTTCAGCACGGAATTCTACAATTTTAACATTTTAACTGTTAAGCTGCTAGTGGTTAGACAAGTGAATGATGTAGTCTTTAATATTGAAGGGTAGAAATGTTTTTAAAAAATTTCGTGTCCCCGATAATGAAGCTTAATTAAGAGATATTTAATTTATTTCGATATAAATTTTTTATTTATATTTTTAAGACAATATACTTGAATAATTTTTAATATAAAAATTTGTTTGTTAAATTGGACATTTTTTATGTTCCCAAAAATATCTCTCATCTTTTGAGTGATATCTCTTAGATAAAATAAATTGAAGCTTTCAAGTTACGGAGGTATGAATTAATTTTGTGAGAAATAGACATTTTTTATGGCTGCTTGTGAATTTAAAGAAAGTCAAAGATTTTTTATTTTATCGTTACACTTGGATTTGGTAAGAGCATTTGTAGAGATAAAAGTTATCTGAAAGGAACAATGTAATCTCTATAAAACGGAAAATTCAAGGGAGTACTTTCTTCCGAGAGTTATATTTTATGAATGACCATATTTGCTGATGCATGATAATGTACGAACGTGTATGACCGAACGTCGAACGTTGCCAATTTTTAAAGTTAACCGTGAAGAAACGATTAGATACAACCGATCGAAATCATTTTTCCGGGGTTTGGATAACTTCTAAAGAATTATTGGAATTTTTTGTCAACCGAAAAATGATTCAGATCTCCCGTTATTTGAATTCTGTATTCAAGATTAATTTTTTTGTGATAGAAAAAATTTGTGACCGAACAACTTTCAAGATTTTTAAAATTGAATCAAAGTTATGAGGCGTGAACTTTTGGATGATCCAAATTTTTTTATAATTTTAGACCAGAATATGAATTTATGAGTTCTAAGCTGATTAATTATTCAATTTTAGTGCCAATTTATTAAATAAATCGCCAACAATAGTCGTTATCAAACTTAAGCGTCGTAAAAATTAAAAAATGAAATATAATTTATAAGTTAATGTTTTATTTATAAGTCTTGTATGTGCAAAAAATTTCTCTATTAATTTTTTTGGCACGTGAGTACTCACATGCTGACGTTATGGAAATGTGAAAATGTAAGATTCATAAAAAATAAGTGCACATTTCTTTTTAAAGTAAATGTGTTATGACAAAATGATAGTATCTGCTCCGGTATTTTCTCTCTCTAATATAATATGTAAACTGTATATCTAATTTTTTTATTTCTGATAATATATGTTAAATATGTATATCGAATAAAATAGAGTATAAAATACTTAAAAAATATTTTATTTTATTTAAAATGACGTTTTTCATGCATTTTTATTACGCATTTTATATCGCGCCGTAAAAATAGATTTTTTATGGATTTATATTTTATTCAAAATCCATGCGCAAGTGATATTTACGTCCAATATGTATGTTTATAAAACTGATAGATTTTTATAGTACCATAAAAAGTTCGTAATGTGCATACATGTTCAAATTTATTTATTTATCAAGAAGAACAGAACAAAGTAGATTTTGACAAGAATTCACATGCTTTTTTAAATTTCCACTGTACTTTACGATCGAATTACATTCTCGAAACATAACTTGTGTGATATGAATACCATTACAGCTCAATTGCTTTAGATAACGATGAACCTGGCTGCATTGCAGAAAAGATACGAATATTTTTCGTATTTTACTGAAGCAAATCCGACAAAATATGAATATTCTTTTCTCGGTAGAAAAGCTCAATTTTTCAAACCCGATTTTTCGGATTAGGCAAATTGTTTTGCTTCTTGGTTAACATTTTAGAGGTAGCCGGTGAAATATAGTAGAGTGTGAAAAAGCGGTATCGATAAAGCTTGTTTCTGAGACGCAGACTGACTGGTCAATTTCTGGGAATGTGTTTTTATTTGGGGATCTGTAAGATGGATGCTGAATCCAAATGTACCGGAGAGATAGTGAGAGCTTCTACAATGGTGAACTAATGATCGATTTTTCGTGATGGATGATGTAAATGTATTGAATGGGGAGATGAATGCGTGCTTTTATGTATATCGCTCTATTTGTTTGTCAGAAGATTCAAAGAGGATATTTCTGTTGGCGATTTACGATCAATATACTCGGCAAAAAATGTCCATATATGATTATACATACGTAGGATTGATCATACATAATCAGTTTAGTGATTATAACTCATATATGGACACAAGCAATCTCATATGATCACATTTGACTTATACACGGAAAAAAAATTAATTTGAATCAAGAGAAAAATTTTCAAACCAAGAAAATAATTTTGAAGAGTTTCACTATCTTGGGTCAAGATAAAAAATTCTTGAATCAAGTAAAATTTACTTAAACCAAGAAAAATTTCTTAGTTTAAGAATTTTTCTACTCAAATCAAGAAGACAAAATTCTTCAAAATTATTTTCTTGATTCAAGTTAATTTTTTTTTTCTGTGTATGTGTGTACTAGGGTGTTCAAAAATGTAACTTCCGTGATGGACCTCTTGGAATTTTGAGTTCCGCTTTAAATAGAAGTTGTTAAGGGGTTTAGGCATTTTCTGACATATTTTGAGCGTAAGGGATTGATTTGATTGCCAAAAAATTTTTTAACAGGAGCTTTGTTTGGGCATTTCCGCTGAAATTTCAAAATTTGGCCGGAAGTATCCAAACTAAGCTCCTGTAAAAAATTCTGTCATTGTGTGGTCAGTAATGTTTTATATTTTTAGAATGATTTGTACAGGTGAAGTCTGAGTTTTCAGTTGTCATGTAATGGTATGATTCTAGATAATTCAATTTAAGAATAATATAAAAAATTATTTATCGGTCGTCCAGTTGATTGTTGCGTGTAGTCGGTGACAAAAAAATCAAGATCAAATAAATCCATTTACAACCGCAGTAACTATAAACTTTATCAATCAACACTTTTTATTAGTCTGTAAAAAGCATAAACTTTGAAGAGTATAAAAAAATAAATTAAAACTAAAACACTTGAGTCCTCTAACGGAGCAGTATAATCACAACTTCTAGTACTGGTAAAAGGGCGAATGTGTAAATCCTAAAGGAAAAATGACCACAGTTAAATTTTTTGTGACAAAAGTGAAGACGCGGTCGTAGTGAATCGTAAAATGAATTTAACATCCGAGAATTTATGAGGTCAGCTGCACTATCTGTTGTTTGAGTGCTTACGATCATCCCCTTCTATTACTTCAATCCCTTGGCTTTCAAAAGTATCTCGGTGTATATTGTCGAAAAAGCTGACGCGGATCAATCAAAGACACCACTGCCGCTTTCACCTTCTCGCCACTAAAATAACAGGAAGAACAAGAGATTCTAACACTAGAAAGCTATTATTGTTTCTGTTAGTTTAGATTTTTTTTTTCTTTCTAAATCTTTACATACTTTACTTGTGTTCAATAGATTTAAATCTAAATATCTAGAAAGAAAAAAAAAATTAATCACCAGTATAAATATATATTTTTATTTTATATAAATATATAAGTTATAATATTATGAAATGAAAAAGAGAAATAGAGTCAGAAGGTCAAGGGGACAAATTAAAGCCATCAAGATTACAGTGAAGAGAACGCGGCAACACGAGACACACCCAACCCTCTACTCTTAAACTTACTTCTGACTCCTTGACTCAAAATACTTTTCTCATACCACAAACTAAACTATATAATATAAGATCGGGAAACTTTGGTGCGCAAGCGCTTATTTACTTACAATGAAAAACGAAACCAATGAATTCCGTAAAATTGATGAGTTTTACGATGAAAAAAGCACTGAAAATATTTTAATAGTTAAAAAAATAAATAAATTACCCATGAAAAAAATTTTCTGATTAACACTAATGTGAGATAAGCTTTCTAGAAAAATAAAAAAAAATTATTTTTATTTTGAAAGTTAATATTTTAAACTTAACTCCCTGGTAAGGAGACAATTTAGCAACCATGCTCCATCTGTTGAAAATTTTCAACACTACCTCTGGTGGAAAAACTATACATCGACACATATGACTTTAACCCATCAGAACCCGCGCTATGAGATTTTTACTCATGCTCGGTTTCATTGTAATTTTTCCAGTTTTCTTTTTTCCTTAAAACCATTCATGGGCACATCAAAATTATAAATTAATATATTGGGTCATATCAGTAGAATTTTTTTTTACAGAAATAGTATAGAAGGATTAAGCTTGCTTTTTTTATGTTCTACTCCGTGTTGGCAGTATGTATATATCAGTATGTAGGTAAGTAATATCTCGGTGAGATGAATTTAATTCCATGAAAACTGCGACAATTAATTGCACCAGGATTTACAGAAAATCAAATTACATGAGTGAGATAAAAAATTTAGTGTAACTGTGTACATAGACGGGTTCGAATTGAACAAAACTGTAAAGTTAATTAAAATTTTCGAACCCGACAAAATGGGAATTTGGAGGGTGAAAAATTCTTCGAGGGTAAATAGAGATAATTGAAATTTCGACGGATTCTTCTGTACTGTTAGTGTATTTGTGTTTGAATTTAAATACTGAAATTACTTTCCAGGAATTCATTTTTTATTGTCGGTCTTGGTAATAGCTAAAATAATTTATCGAAGGCGATTGGAATGATTGAATTATGATGGCTACAAGTGTCATATTTGACCGAATGTTATGTTTCCAGAACTGGAGAGAATTTTCGTTCTGTCAGATATAATGGATAGGAAGGAATAAATGAATATTGTCATCGATAACGAATTGGTGTTTTGAGCAATGGGATAGATTAGAGAAAATCAGATCGGAAGGATGAACAAACTTTTTTTGGGTCAATTTTTTTTTATTTTTTTTTCGGTATTAGAAATAATATTCAATAACAAGTTATGTTATTACTGTTAGTCTTCATTGTTTACTATTTTGATTAGTTACGTCTAGAAAATTGATGAGATTTTTAGCTAAAAAAAATGTATGAATAGAAAAAATTTGACAATTCAAACGTTTACGTTTTACAACGTTTATTAAAAGACAAAAAATTTTTTTGCACGAGATTTTCTAGCGATTCAATCACTCATCTGCAGATGAAAGAATTTTTGTTCTAGTTTCAGGAACTTTTTGGAGATTTATTTACTAAAAAAAATATTTTAGTTGAATTTAGAAATTAAATTTATTTCATAATTTG
>JZSA01004803.1:0-16013 GCA_000956155.1 Cotesia vestalis | reverse complement strand
ATTTATTTGAGATGAGGTCTCGAAACTTTGATAATTTAAAATTTCTCCTTGTTAGTCTGACAAATTTTCTATTTGTAATAACGATATGTCAGTGCATGGAGTAAAAATCGAAAAAAATTTTCGTATAAATTACTCTAACTATTTCGCCGCCATCCAGAAACCAATGTTACTATTTTTTTCTTTCCGTACAGTTTCAATCGGCGGGTAGATTTATTGAAAGAATCTCCATGCTAAATTCAATTTAAACTTTTTTATGACTAATATAAATTTTATTCAATTACAGTAATTTTGGCGATAAAATTTTTAGTTTCAGTTTTTTTACAATGAATTGCTAAACTAAATACTTTCATGGAAGCTTCAAAGTGATTTCTAAGGTATGTATGAAATAAAGTTTTGCATACTCGGAATTTTTAATTAGCTTCATCGGAAATTATTCCACGAAATTATGACCAGAGTAATATACTTAATGGTAGCTTTCATTTTATTCCATTTTAATATGACGTCTTGGTATAATGAAGTCGGAAATGAAAGTAGCTTATAAATTACTTTGTTTTATTTTCTGTCTAAAAGTTTTTAATTTGTCAATGGTTTTTATAAAACCTTGACGTTTATCAAGTTAAATATATTTTTCAGTAAACTTTTATAACTTTTTGAGCCAAGTTATCTTTTTATCAGCCAGTAGATTATTTTACTCCAAGTTTTGTTCTTTATGAAGAACTGTGATTCAAGTTTTCATTTTTATTTAATTTTTAACCGGTAATGTATTGAAAGATTGTGCAATACGATAAAACAATCGATGTCAAATATTTCTTTTCTTCGTTAATTAATTAGATGAAAAAGTTTTATTCTATAATTGATAAATCATGAAAGAAGTAAAATTAAAACTTTTTTCCTTCGTTCAATTTGTTCCTTTATATTTTACGAAAATTCAACGAGATTGTAATTTTCTATAAAATTTAATTTATAAAGCTATGATTTAAAATAATAAAAAAATTTTTTGATTCACAGAATATTTTTTTTAATAATTTTTTTTTTTTTTTTTTTTTTTTTAAAGTATGAATTTTTAATTATTTTTTCTGAAGTAAACTTGTTAACTAAAAATAATCTTTAAACTTAAAGTAGTTGAGTACTTGTGTTGAAAGTATGGATTATAATAAAAGTTAAGTTAATCAAAAGAAAGGAACAAGAAAAAAAAGAAAGTCCTTTGATAGTATCGAAAAGCGATATTTGATCTCAGAATAATTTTTATTCCTGATGGAAAAAAAGCAGTAGGAGTATAAAAGTCCGATAATGATAGGTACAAGAAACATGACGAGGAATGTATTATTATTAACAGGGAATATAAGCTCCAACTGCGACGCCGTCTTATGAAAATAAGGGGACGGTCATAGAGTGAGAGTCTCGAAAATTTGCTGTCTACATACAAAGTAGATACGTGCGTTAAGCTCGGAAGAATGATATGATAAAACAAGGCACAAGGGTAGCGATGGGGCAGGGTCGAGAGACAGCTACCAGCTAACGCGTGATGACGTGACCTTCTATATTTCATATAGCTCGAAGTAATAAAAAAATGTTGAAGTAAAATGTCACATCCATCAGCACACACTCTCACTGTCCTCATATTTCCATTACTGATTTACACTGATGGCATAGCTAATAAAAGTTTAACACCTGGTTTACGGAATTTTTCGTTCGTAAAATATCCGCAATCCATCTGTGATCAAATGATACGAAGATCCTAAGAGAGAGAGACGGAATTCTGGGGTGAAAAATTTTACATGCGTAGGTTGAAATTTACGCGAATTTTAAATTAAATTACTAAATGTTATTTCTATTTTTATTATATATCGATGGGGGATGAAGACTTTTTTTATGTAATTTGTACCTTCGATCATTCTTTACTTGTATTTACAATCGACAAATGTTTGTAGGACGCAAAGCTTCGAGTGTTACAATTGTGAATAACGGAAAGTGCGTGAGTGGAAATTTGATCGTATGAATTTATTATTTTGGACTAGTTAAGTTATTTTCTTATTTTTTATTTTTGAGGAAAATTTCTTGAAAATCGGGTCTGAGTTTACTTCCAGCAGACACACTTTGTATAATACAATCATTTGTTTGGTGTAAGGAAATACTGATTTACATGTAAATCTGGCGAATGGGCTGAATGATTCTCAAAGGGTAGAGGTAAAAAGTTAAAAGGTTTCGGAAATTTAAAAGTTCACGCCTCAAATATGAATTTTTGATTCAATTATTTAAGAAATAAAAATTATTATTGTCAATAAGCCTTTAATTGGATCTAAGTGATTAATATGAATTTTAAACTTCTCAAAAACTGATTAAAACTCTGGCATAAAACTGTCACATAGTTTGAGCCTTGATGTAATAAATAAATAAATTAAAAATAAAAAATAATAATTATTTACAATAAGCTATCGAGATATTTCTTTAAAGTTTGAAAGTAAAAGTCATTTTGAGGCGTGCAATAAATTTCAATATATTTTAATAGCATTTTTCTGATAAAAAGTTAAAATAATAACTATATAAAAGAAAGTTTTAAAAATGATAATGCCTGTTTTAATATTTACGTTTAAATAAATAAATAACTGTTGTACAAAATTGATGAAAAACGATTCATGCATAACGATTCAAAGTAATGAACCAATTTTTCAATGAACTTTTGCACCTATCTATTTCATCGACCCAAGGATATTGATTAATAAATTATGAATTCAGCTTTGTTGAGTATCAGAAGAGACTGGAGCAAATTCATGAATAATAGACCACAATAAAAAAAAAAAAAATTCCTGTCAAGGTAAGCAACTTTTTTACAAAAATTTTCAACGCAGTAATTATAAAGCAATAATACCTCTTCTCAAAGTTAATTAACTGTTAAGAAGAGCATTTAATCCCAACACCTCGCTACCTCGCTAATGATAAAAAATTTAAATATTTGCCGAGTTCATAACAAAGTAAAAGATATGAATATGGAATCCTTTTGGAATAATGAACGGCTAAAAGTGACCAAATAACACATCGCAGGGGTATTAATATACCCTACAACAAATGTTAAATATTCAACATTCACCAGCGGAGTTTAAACATAACACGAAATTTTTCACTGCATAATGAATGAATAATTTGATATTTAAATAAAAGAATGTTAGACAGTTATTTTATTCAGAAGATAGGAGTGTTGTAGCTCGGAGTTATAAGAAAGAAACTGAAAATAAAAAAGGTGGAAAATAAAAAAAAAAAAGATAGAGTTATCAAGTTTCTTTCGTTAGAATCGTGATACGGAACAGGAACAGAGATACAAATAAAAGAAATGAGAATAACTTTGAGCATAAAAAGCAACGAATGTCTACAATCTCTATTTTTCATTTTATCGTCTGCTATCACATTGATGTACTTAACTTTCAAAGTGTAACAACACCTCTTTTATGCGATACGAAACTCTAATCTACTGACATTCGCGTTTCAAATGCTTTCAATCATTCATTTTGTCGCTTTTCAATATTTCAAAAGTTATGCTGATACATTGTTTGATGATCAGTGATCACAAATTTTCAATAGAGCCCGAGACCACATTACAAATGTCACGCATTTTACTTGTAAATATTTTATGACGCATAATGTCGAGGATATCATATTCTCCTGATCATTTATCGTATCATTTAATTTTGAAACAATCAATTTTTTAACACACAAATAAATGCTTTAATCGCGTGAATTGTAATTTAATTAATTTGAGGTAAAAATTTGATTTCTTTTACGATTTTTGGTATCTGCAATTTTCTACTCAAAATTTACACTCGAAATTTTCCAAGTATAATATTGAACTTTTTGAATTTTAATGTTTACCCCTGCAAGCTTCAACTAAAACACTTTAACAGCGGAACAAACAAAGGTTGAACAAACGAAATATAATATGAGTAGTTTTTATTTCTCAAGTTTAACTTGCATGAGATGATAAATTAAGAATAACACAGAAGTGAAATGGACAAATACTAATATGAAATGTATGAATAATGTCAACTCACCTGGACTTCTAAGGCATGGTAAGCAAATATGAGGCCAAGCAGTATCACAGTAGACACAGTGATTAGGGTTTTGAGTGCAGTCGAGTAAAACGAGGCCTGAAACACAAACAGTTAATTTGTCTAAGTACTTTAATACTTCATTAACCAAATAACCTTAAGCTTGTAGTCACAAGTCATAATTAGATTAAATTGCTTTAGTTGAATTAAATTAACAACAAGGTACATTCTGTTGTTTTCACGTGCATATTTGATCAAGCAAAAATTTTATTATTTTTTTTGGTGGTTTCAAAAGAAGTTTTTTTATTATTTTCCACTGTAAAAAAGTTTTGAGTTTTGTCAAATTTGGAAAATAAATTTCATAAATTTTATGATGCTTTCCAGATCTGCTAAAAAATTTTTCATAAATTATGAATCGTTGGAAGTTTTATCAACTGTTTGGAATTTTTTTTAAGGTTAAATTAAAAGCAAACTAAATTATTATTTTTTTTTTTTTTCATAAAAATATTTGATGAAGAAAAAATTTTTAAATTTCTGGTAATTTTAAGATTACTTATAAAATTTTTCATTGAGTGATAAATCGCTTAAATTTTTATCAAATGTTTGGAATTTTGTCTTTAAAGATAATTTGACTTTAAAAACGATTTCAGCCGAAGATGAAGGAGAAATGTGTTGAAAAGTGTCAGAGGACATTACAACTGACGTGTTACATGTAACATTGTCGGTGTCGAATCACGTGAGAATTGAAGATTGCCCTCTGGATATCAATTTAAATATCAATAGGGAAACTGTCTGCAAGGCAGTTTGATACACAGATAAGTTAAAATGCAAGATTCCTCCAAGTGAGAGAGAGTTGCCAGGACAACTAAAAGTTTATAACTGCGCATGTCAGATTCGACCAGCTGGTACATTGGTCACGCCCTTTTTAAATTGACAATAACAAACTTATAACTTTTGTTTTTATTCGGATCATTTTTCATACTTCCCATCACTCATTATCCCGAGGTCGAGGACCACACGCCCTACCGCTCATTACCGAATTTCCTTCTCAAGGTTCCATTTTTTACCGCTACAATTTGCCTTTCTAACAAAATTTATTTTTTTCTATTTTAATTTTTTATTGTTGTTATTCTTTTTATTTCATTTTTTACATGAAAAAAAGTATGCTGCAACATAATACATTCCCTGATTTTCAATTTACAGCATAAGTTTTTTTAATAATATAAGTAATAAATAATTTGCATGTTGCAGCAACAGGACAATCCTATTTTATTAATTGTAATTTTAAAAATCTTTAAATACGCATTTTGTAATTTTTAAATGAATAAAAACTATTTTTTTTTTAATTTTTATTCAATAGTCAATTCTATTTAATCATAAAAATTAAATCTCGAAATGAAAATCACTCCGGATTTACTCCGAAAATTTTTTAGAGTGTATATAGTATAAAACTTGAATAATTGGTATTATTACTATCGCCTGCCACATGATTTTTCCATGTTGTTATCATAGGAATATATCAATTTGTAACACTTTTTTTTCCGTGTTCTTAAATTTTTATTGTTCATATAGAAACTGGGCCAAGGGTTGCTTTTCTAAGGGGTATACATCAATGTTGATAAAGTACTAGGATGCGCCTGTGCAATTCACCGTGACAAGAATAATTGGCTCACTGAATTATCCCGGAAAATACTTGCAAAAATTAACCTCATGTTTCACAAATTTTTATTAGTTATTTAACCTGTTGATATGATAGGATGAAGAAATTGAGAGTTAAAAAAAAAAAATATGAGGGAGATTGGTTTTCGAAAATTGAGTTTTCAACAGATGTTGATGTTTAAGAGACCTTTGAATAGACAGAAGTTATTATAACCACTTTGAGGGTCACATTCGCGTGTATACATGTATTTATATTCGAACGTTCCACATTTCTTGAGGGGAAATAAATTTAAAAAATTGAAAAGGGCTTGACTAAATATTGATTTTTATTCGATTGAATTTTAACAAGTGCAATTGAATTTTTATTTATTACAAAAATAATCGAAACAACCAAAACTTATTTGTTTTTTAAAATTTGTCGAAATTTTTTAAATCAACTTGCAATTTTTCTTGACTTCAAATTAAAAAAATTTTTTCATTTATCTGAAATTTAAATATCCCAAAAAATTCTCCCCATAAAATTTGAAATTGTATTAAAATTATTTGATTGATCTTTGTATCATAAAATAATTAATTATTGAACAATAACAGCCATGGAAAATATAAAATTAATTGTAAATAATAAAATTAGGTTAATTGACTAGTTAATAAATACAAAAGACGTTGATGAATTGGCAAATTATCACGTTGGACAAACGTAAAATTAATAACCAAAGTGCACTCACGTCAACGAGGCATATGTCAACGACGACTACTCTAACTAAATTTCACTCTCTGTTCGCTGTTCTCTCTATTCTATTTTCTCCTCTCTTCTCTCTTCTCACTTGAGCGCTTTATTAATACGCAGATGCTGTTTCTCTCAACTATCCGCTTTCTGTCTCTCTTATTTCCCAGTTTGCAGACACTTACTAACTCATTCCCCATAGACTCCTCGCTCTTACACTGTTCCCAGCAAAAGCACGAGCAGGAGGAATAGTTTCAAGCTGTTACACTATGACAATAGCTCCCAGGAAACTCCTCTGTCCAAGGAACAGTTAAAATTTAGGTAGATATAAACCAACTTCTTTCAAGGACTCTTACAATTTTAAAAGTATCGGCATCTTTTTTTTTTTTTTTATTACTCTTAACAGCGCTTCCGTTTAATTTCTTCAATATTAAGTATATATAAACTCATTTAATGTGGCTTTCGGGGTAAACTTTTTCCCGAGTCTGTCTATATAATATAGACTATATATTATATTATATTATATTGCAGAAAAATTGCTAAATTTACGAGGAAATTTCAGATGAAAAATATTACGCTAAGAAAACAAAAGTTTCGATTAAAAAAAGTACACCTCTACTTTGAAAAGAAAAAAAAAAACGAGGGCTTTAAATTGGATTCGCTAACGACCGAAAACTTTTTTTTATCAAGATTTATCGCCGGGTTTTGATTGGTACTTAAGGCTGGATATACATGTATATTCTTCAATTATATTCAAGCAAGTGGTTTTTAAATATTAATGGCCTTGTTAATATTTTATCTGGAGAAAACTGGGGTGATGACGAGAACAATGTAAATCAGTTACAATGCCTAAATTCATAATTGTATTATATTAATTTCACTATTATGGCATTGCTTAAGTGCTTAATTATACTTTCGGTGGGCAATTGTTTAAATTTTAATGAATTAAGATAATTTAGGATTATAAAACTTGACTGGCATTTAAAAGATATGACAATTTTTTTGTTCTATTTAATATAAATAATAGTCGTTGTGTTATTTTTTTTATTCTTCAAGTCCCTTGTGAAATAGAATAATAAACAATAAATAAATAGTTTAAAAATCCTCATTTTTCTTTTATTTTTTGCCAAAAAAATTAAATAACTGCGAAACTAAACAACTACCAAATATTTAATCAAGCGAAAATTATTTTATAAAAATCACGAACAAAGTTTCTGTCAATAGTTTCATATCGAAACCGACTGGAAAAATAAAGAGATTTTCCAAGAAGTAACATAAAAAAATGAATTGACACGACAAGTCATCTACCTGTCATAAGAAATTCATCCGACCCTTAGACATAAATTTGAATTTAGTATGAACACGTAAAGGAAACTTTGTGTCCACGATTTAATCTCCATAATGTCAGAATGATATCATCATGAATTCTCAAATCATAAGATAAGATTGTCTACTATCATGCAAAGCCTAATTTCCATGTTCCCAAAACAATTGTTGATATTCAGATAAACCAATCGCTAATTTTCCAATAGCGAGTTAAGTGGATTTGAACAAAAAGTGAGCTCTTGGCAATGGCCTTGTAACAATAGATTGATTGTAACAAGTCAGCAGTGTTAGTAAATGCTCAGGGTAGAATAATCCCGACAAGTGGACAAAAGTATGCAGTGAGGAGTCGGCGGAAGAAAGTTGTTGACCGCTTTTGTTTAGTTGAGGACGCTCTCGCAAGTGGTGCTCAAGTCTCTAGTTTCTATTCCGAAGTGTGCATTGAGCGTAGTGATACAAGTGTTCCTTTCTAACAGCGCCTAGACGATCTTTGGTCTGCTGTTTGCTGAAGCATATCGTTGACCACCACCAAACATTCTGATCGGAGCCTGTTGATTACCCAATTAACGTCAAGGATGTAAACAATGGAGGACGCCTTAATTTACCGAGCTCTCGAATTTACTTTGAAATAATTCAATTTCGGCCTAACATACTTCGTGTTTGCTGATAATACATTACACATTTTGTATGCAACATGCTGCACACTATATTCTACATGATCCACCACATTCATTACATCCCATCGCATAAATACTCTCTACATGCTGGACATGACACTAATAAACATCCCGACAGTGATTTTACGCAATAAAGCCTCTTGGCCGCTTTGTGAAATTGTAGATCCAAAATAGTTTATTGCATTACAGGTTATGTGGTCACCTAACCGAAATTCCATTGAATTACTTGCATTCTCCGCGTATGTCCAGCGTGTGTGTAAACATACCCACATTTACCTTAAAATCGTATTAACGCATGTTAACGGTCTGTATTGTCTTTGTTACCGGGCGCACAGATCAAACCACGGCTTCAATACACAAGTATCCTACTACTGATGCTGACACTGATATTGATACTAATCAACCGCACAATCAATATGACCCTCATATCTTCAAGAGCCTCCATCTCTGGGTACGAGATGCATGTGCCTCTGAAGGAATAGTCTGTTAACTAGATCGGCCTTTTACACACCTCACACTATGTATCGATTACTGCTAACAAGGGGCTTACCAGGTTTAATTATGCTGAGAGTTTTATGGCAATGATTGACATTTGGAACCTTTGAAGGTTTCAGCACTATGCTCAGGATTTTCAATTATTGATGTGTCATGGACCATGGTGATTGACAATACTAATGAGAATGTAATTAGTGTTGCTTGATTTTCATTTAGTGCTGAAGTTAATGCCAGAAGATTGTCGAGGGAGTATGTGTTTTGATCTTTGGCAAAGGTCTTTTCTAAGGTTGGTTATTTAACTTCTTTGTAACTCGGAAGGAATGTAAGAGTTTGTTCTAAGGATGATTGATAATATAGATGTATACATACACGGAAAAAATGTGATGTAAAAATCGTAACTTTAGAATCTCCTTAGTTGGCATCAGCAGTGGTAAAATTTTTGAATCAATACTTTTTTCGGTGTAATAGTTGTCAAAAGGCGTGATATTGAGATTGATGTTCATTTTTGGGAGATTTTAGTGGAAATTTAGATTTTTGAACTTAAAATTCTGCACTATTTGTTGGAAAATATATTTTTCCGAAACAATTCAAAATTTTTCTAATTCATATTTTTGATTTTTTTATTTGTGAGATTGATAACAACTTTACTAGAATATCCTTAACATATCGCAATCCAGCACAAACTCACTATAAATTCACCGAGAAAGCCAGTCAACTTTGCAAATGACGTCTTTATCTGCTCAATTACGGTTGATATAAAGATACATGAGCAAAGGTTAGATCCTTTGAAAGCCATATGTCTCTAAATCTATAATTTCTCTCTGTGACCAGCATAATTTCTCTAAAGACTAAGTAATCTTTGATTATAACCTACTTCAATATTCATTCCTAGAAATTTCAGAGGTTCAGTTGCAGTTATCGACTATACATTCAAAATTCACTAGTTCAACATCTATGAACAGCAAGATTGCAAGTAGTCGCTTTTAAGACATGAGCGCTTGTTTCTTTGTTTGAATCAATGCTAATCAAGCTTTAAAATAATTATTTTACGCAAGGCTTCATTCATTACACTAATTTGATTTAATTAATCCACATTTGATTTGTGAATGTCCTTTTTGTCAGCGTATTAATGAAAATATGACAATTACCTTGTTAGGTCCGACTAAAAGCAGCAAGGGTTAATTGTTTTTGTTTCACTTTAATGAGAATAATTTCTCCTGAATACTCGTAATTACTTTGAAAACTTTGATAAGGGAAATCTTATCTCGAAATGAGGTGTTCTAATGCTGCACCTTATGAAACAATATCAACAAGATACAGACAGACGGTAAGGTATCCCAACAAGATTCGTCGGATTTGTGACCTGTATCCCCAAATCTGAGGGTATATCCGCTCTAATGCCAAGGAACAATACCAGTCTTAACTATAGAGGCCGGACAATAGACACATTTACTCCTAGCTCTGGTCTACCCTAAAACCGTTAATAATCTAATAGTCTCGAATGGTTACAAATTGGCTTGGATATCTAGAAACTTGGGCCAGAAATAATCGTATAATTATCGTACTCTAAACAGTAAACAATGGAGAATTGATTGATTTTATCCCAGATTGAGATTTATTAAATGAAAACTGGAAACTAATGATTTAATCATTTGAATTCCTTTCAAATAAATATCAAAGGAGGATTTTTGTGGGAAAATATTATTTATGCCACACAGAGTTTAATTAGTAGGTTGGTGTAAATGAAGAGGGATAAAGTGGTGATGATTAAATTTTCTGGGTGTTGAGTTATCAGAAATTGGATATGATGTATGAAATTTAACCAAAGCAGAGATTGCAGCTAGAATTACTCTACAGAGTAAATTTAATAGCGTTGTTTAGGGTACGAAATTTTTAGTTCTAAACATATGAAAGAGTAGTATAATGTTCGACTATAAATGGTTAGTTTTATAATTTTATAACTCGAAACAAAAATAAGAGAGCAACAAAAAACAAATCTTACCTTGGTGTAAACTCCAGCGCTAGACAGCTCGTTCTCAATAACCATGACGATGATGCCAAACATCCCCATCACGAGGGCGTAATCACTGATCCGTTTACGCTTCTCAAACAGTGCCTTCCGCCTGCCGAGTCGGTAGCCCACGTTAGGTTTGTGTTTCGAACAAGGACCGATACTGCCGGAGGGCGCACCTTTCATCGGACCACCACCAAGACCACGCTCATCCATAAAGCGAGGGTACTCGGAGTGCACCCCGACCAAGGCAATACCGGCATCATCGCCTCCTGCTAGGACTCCACCACCGCTCCCGCAACCACTTCCTCCGCTACCTGGTGCTCCTCCGGCACCGCTGCTGCTTCTCATCGCCCCCGGGATCGAAAGAGTCGATACTGGTTTCCGCAGCTGAAAAATAAATCATAAATAAATATAACTCAATCCATAATCCTCACTTTTTGACTTTAATGCGTTTTTTTTGTTTATGATTTTTATTTGGACTTTAAGCTGACTTAAAATTGTTATTTGATGGAAAAATTTTCATTATTTGATCTATAAATATACTATAATTCAGAGTGAATATTTTTTAGTAGTCAATTAAATATTAATAATTATTTAATGAGTAAATTTTTCGAAAATTTCCTTAAAAATGTTATAAAGTAATTTAAAAATTAATTTTAATTAAAAAAAAATATAATATATGTCACCCAAACATTTCATTCTTGGATTCAAAGAATTCTTAAATCAAAACTCAAGTCACAAAAGATTTTTTTCAAAATAATATAGTTGGATCAATTATTTATTTATTTTTTTTTTTTTTCAGTGCATATTTAATTTGCTCATTTCTTATTTTTCTGATGTTAAATAATTTTTTTTTATATTATGTACATATGTATTATGAATTTCAAATACGATTGTATTAATCTAAGAATTAAAAAAAAAATTAATCAGTAAAGTACCGGATTCAAAATTAACCGTATAAGTAGTCGAATAATATTGCACAAAATCAAGTCGTACATTTATTGTCTCCATAATTCTCCGAGTTGTAAAAAGTTAGGGCAAACAATTACCTCCGAAGGTCTCATATTAATAAAAACCAGATTCAATTAGAGCGTTTTGTAGGTAGGAATTATTAGAACGACATTATTATAATTGATATTTTAATTGTAATTATTAATATTATTATTATTAATAGTGTAACGGCACAAGTATTAAATAAATCGGGTTAAATGGCAATTATAACTAGTTCAGAGGAAATACGGTTGCATAACTCGGTTTCTGAAAGTACGATATCACTATGTAATATGTATATTACACTACATATTCACCCTAACTATAAATCTATAGAGAATAAATTATGTAACGGCGATGTATCTTGTAATTTTGACATTAATTTAATATAAAATTCAATAATGTAGGCTCACTCACTGAATTTACGTAATGCACTTATATTTACAAATATGATGATTTAATTATTCTTTTTTTTTTTTTTTATAAATAATTAATCTCGTTATTTACCTTTAGAGAAGAACCGCTTTTAGATCGACGGACATTCATTGTAGAATTTAATTAAGCACTGTACGAGTAGTGACCGATTAACACGAGAGCTTGATGGACAATGCTCGAGAAACTTTGATTAGGATACGAATATTTTTCGATGACGTTCTTTTTCTTGGAATGTACAAAAGCAGTAAAATTATGGAATAAAGTATATGAGTAAATAAATTACAAGGAGTAAAATAAATTGATGCGAAATATTTTTGGTTTGAAATATTTACAGTTATTAGTGATCAAACATAAGTTTAGAAAAAAATCAGAGCTTGAAATTTGTGTATCTTATTTTTTTCGATGTACGACTAGGTCTTTTTTAATTTTTTATTTAATTTAAAAAGTTCAATAAAATGTTAGAGTTTATATTTTCCTTTACTGACAAAAATAAATAAAAAATTAAAAGCAATTTTTTCGTTAAAAAAATGAATTAATAAATTTTTTTTTTTTTTATTTAAAGTAATAATGAATGTTCGTCTTATTTCCAGATTAAAAAAAAATCATTATTGGATCATGTTATTGACCAAAAAAATATTTACATGGCTCGACTAGTTTGAAATTAATCTAATTAAAAAATTTTTTTTTTCATACATTTGTTTAAAAGAAAAAAAAATGAGTTGATAAAATTTCTAGATTTTTTTATGATGTTCGTACATTTTCAGAAACTAATGAGAAGACTCGCAGGTAATCAATTGTTTCCATTAATTCGTGGGTTTTTAATGAGTAAAAGCCTCGGGGTATAATTTTAAAAAAAATTATATTAATCCTTGAAATAATTGAATTTGAATTATTATTATTATTATTATTATTGTGAACTTTTAAATGATTTGTGGAGTAATCAAATCGAATTTCAGTTAGCAGTTGTGAATAACTAGATATAAATGGAGTCGAATTCATCAAATTAGTGCACGATGTAATTAATTTTGTGTAAATAAGTGAAATGTTAAGGGAATTGATATTACAACTGATTTAATTTCAAGATATGTGAGGTAGATTATTCAAATAAAATGATATACTACTCCCGGCACACGCTATGCTATCATTGATTTATACTGTGTGTATGGTTGTAACCTGTATTTACCATTTATATTGTAATATTTACCTTTAGAACTATCACAAAAAGTTCATATAGTGCTGGTATATTTTTTTAATTGAAATCGAATAAAAAATATGCATATCAAGAAAATTTTATATTTTGTTTAAAAAATTCTCGAAATTCAGAAAAAAATTTTTAAATTCATTAGTCTTACGATACAAGGCCAGTTAAGTGATGTTTTGTATTTCAATTGTATTTTTAAGAACTTTTGGTAAATTGTCATGAAAAATTGATAACTCCGTTAAATAACTGTGAATTTTTTTTGTGTAAAAATTTTTTAAAGATTTTTTTTTAAAACTACTTTAAGATGAGCTCACAGCGACAGAGAAATTTTCGGACAATAATTTTTCTACAATTTCAAATTCAATTTAAACGGAGTTTAAACAATTATCATCAAAGCTGATAAATCATTCAGTGATTAATAAACTATGCAATAGTCTCTCAGAATTTGAATATTCCCAAATCTGGGAAGCAATCACATACTATCGTATAATACAATAAAACGAGTTTTAATTTAAAAGTACAATTACCGAGTAGTTTAGTTGGGAGCATAGCTTAGCGAAGTTATTTGCAAGCCAGCTAACTGGAATTTCATCGCAATACATACACTACGATAATTTTATTTTTTAGAAAATTAAATGTCGGCGATTTTTCACATAATGCTATCTCCTAAGCCTTCATTTAAATGCTTATCGGATTTAGTGTTATTTTACGTGCTAAATTATTGTAAGTGACCGTTCATTTTTTCATACAACATTATGAATTTGATTTCTTCAAAAAAATACGGAATAAAACGAATCTTTGTTAATTTATCAGATGTTAGTCTATATTGTTGTTGTTATTTCTATTTGACAATTCAAAATAATGAATGAATCAATTTTTTACGTTATGTTATGTTATTTAATTGTTATGATTAAATCATTCCTATTTATTTTATCCCTCTATAGTATAAATCTGTTTAGATATTTTAGAAGATGGATGATAAAACATCCATGCAATTCAATTTTACCGCTTCTCACATTAATTTCCTCGAATTTACTGAAAAAACAAGAGGATATTATTGATTGGATTGTTATAGAGAATTAAATAGAAACAAGAGACCAAAAGCGGATACGAAAAACAAAACGAAAATTGAATAAAGTGCCATTCGACGTTCGATGAACATTTTTCATGTCACCGTTTTTGACAATTATTTAAATTCATAAACATTTTATTGATCCTTGTTGACACATTAATCAAATTCAATTATTTGCTGATATTTTTCTTCAATTTACTTAATTTCACATATTTTATACTGCAAACAATCGAGAGTGAATAAATTTCCTTGGCTTTAATTAGAGAAATTTTTTGTCTTTTTAACTTCCTGCTCAGAAATGAAAATTTTTATATTTTTAAATTGACATTGATTAAAATTTTTTGACATCATCAGATAGTGAATATTCTTCATTGTAACGATTCCATTGTAGAGAGGCTTCGTCAATTTCAGGCTAAAATAAACTTTGATAAAACTTTAGAAGGTTTGATTTAATTTTTCATTTGCTTTTCAATAGCTTCTTCGATTCCACAAATTTAATTTCAGAAAAGTATTTATTAAAAAATTTCCAAGCAATTTTAGATGAAAATTTTTTAAAAGCACGAAATATTTTTTAACATTGAGAAAGATTGAAACTAACTGAGCTGAAATCTGTTTCAATGTATGCAGTTGCGCTCGTCTAATCATAAGATAAGTCGCTATGGAGATAAAGATAGAACTAATATAAAGATGAATAAAGAAAAAAAAAAGAAAAAACAAATGAAATGAGTAACATAACCGTAGGAGATTCTCGTGTCTGTTTGTGATGGTCTAGACGAGGAAAATTGCTCGGCTCTTTCCTGGAGCACTGAAAACCACGACGAAACAAAATCTCAGGAAATGGTTAATTTTTTTTTTTTTTAACCATTTCTGCTATTGTTGTCGTTTTCATTATTATCATTATTATTTTTAAGATTTTTCACTTATTTTCTCCATGCGTATGACGTTCCATTATTGTCTAGCCCATATCGCTTGAACTTTTTATCATCAAATTTATCAAATACTCTTGGGCAAACAGCTTTTATGCCTGTCTATGCGAACCGAAGCGGGCGAATTAATTCTTAAAACGAAATCAGATAATTGTATTGATTTTACAGGGGGAGTATTACATTTTATGTCTTTGAATTTATTACATTTTTTAAGTATTCAAATTTCGTTTTTCATCTTAACTTTTATGACTAAAATAAACATTAATTGTAAATTAAAAAATAAAATGCAAAGTGTGCTATGAAAAAAACTATAAAAAAAATTTATAAAAATTTAACTAAATATTTGTCAAAAATTTGAATTCTTCAATTCGAGGACTTTTGGAATTCTTGTTTGAAAATAATAAAGTGTTTTATTGAATTTGTGAAATTTTGAAATCAAGAATTTTTCTACTTTATC